>CALYLW010000620.1:142704-355603 GCA_944989445.1 Ampullaceana balthica
AATGTAGCGTAAAATTGTGTAGCTATTTGTTTTTCTTTCAAGTTCAAAATATTTAAAACAATTTGAATCACGTTGAAAAACTTTACAAACTAGAACATTTAGAGTAAATCTATAAATTTGATCCTAAATTTAATGTTAATACTTTTTAATTCATTTTCGTTAAAGATGTTAAAAATATTTTTTAAATGTTACGAAAGGTTTTTAATAGGATTTCCTTGTTTGTCTTGACATTTCAAAATTTTAGCATTCTTTTGTCCAAAATACATTCTTTAGTCGAAACTATAATAATAATAATATATACATAAATATCATCTCTGGGCATATTTTTACAGTTAAATTAAATTAAACACCTTACTCTATATTTCATATTCTCTTTCTTTGATCTCAAGTTGTTAATTCAGTACTTAATACACTAAGAGTCCTACATCTCCCAATTCAAAATATAAAATAATGATCTAAAATATATTTTTACATTAAAGTTGTAAAACCTATTTACATAAATCTTCAGGTCATCAAATTGAAGGTGTACCTAATGATAATGCAGGTATAAGTAAACACTTTCTTAAGTCATTTTAACCATATATGACTATAAGTATTTAAAAGTAATGTTATTATGTTTTTAAAGATTAGATTACTTTCTTTACTTTTACCTTTATTTTCATGAAAATTTATAAAACCAATCAATTAATTTATTAAGTAAAGAAATAAACAAATGATCAGAACAAGATAATATATTTGTGATTTAAAAAACTTTGTAAAAAATACGTTTTTCTAATATAGTGTACTACAATTTCACTTTATAAAGAATCTATATCGATGATGGTTTAATCAGGTGGCTATTTATGTTACTTGATTCCATTTTGTTCAAACCTTTTATATAATTTATTAACACTTCTGTCTTTTATAAAAATGTAAATTTTTGTTTAAGAGAAAATTTAATAGTAAAACTAGTTTTTAAAAAAAATTACTATAAACTTAAGAGTTTTACAATAACTTGTCTAATACGAGCTATACTTTTTAATTTACCAACATTATTAAACTGTATCTCATTAACATAATAAATCAAGGATAGACTGATTATTTAATACATAATATAAAATAATGTAGCGTAAAATTGTGTAGCTATTTGTTTTTCTTTCAAGTTCAAAATATTTAAAACAATTTGAATCACGTTGAAAAACTTTACAAACTAGAACATTTAGAGTAAATCTATAAATTTGATCCTAAATTTAATGTTAATACTTTTTAATTCATTTTCGTTAAAGATGTTAAAAATATTTTTTAAATCTTACGAAAGGTTTTTAATAGGATTTCCATGTTTGTCTTGACATTAAACATTTTAGCATTCTTTTGTCTAAAATACATTCTTTAGTCGAAACTATAATAATAATAATATATACATAAATATCATCTCTGGGCATATTTTTACAGTTAAATTAAATTAAACACCTTACTCTATATTTCATATTCTCTTTCTTTGATCTCAAGTTGTTAATTCAGTACTTAATACACTAAGAGTCCTACATCTCCCAATTCAAAATATAAAATAATGATCTAAAATATATTTTTAAATTAAGTTGTAAAACCTATTTACATAAATCTTCAGGTCATCAAATTGAAGGTGTACCTAATGATAATTCAGGTATAAGTAAACACTTTCTTAAGTAATTTTAACCATATATGACTATAAGTATTTAAAAGTAATGTTATTATGTTTTTAAAGATTAGATTACTTTCTTTACTTTTACCTTTATTTTCATGAAAATTTATAAAACCAATCAATTAATTTATTAAGTAAAGAAATAAACAAATGATCAGAACAAGATAATATATTTGTGATTTAAAAAACTTTGTAAAAAATACGTTTTTCTAATATAGTGTACTACAATTTCACTTTATAAAGAATCTATATCGATGATGGTTTAATCAGGTGGCTATTTATGTTACTTGATTCCATTTTGTTCAAACCTTTTATATAATTTATTAACACTTCTGTCTTTTATAAAAATGTAAATTTTTGTTTAAGAGAAAATTTAATAGCAAAACTAGTTTTTAAAAAAAAATTACTATAAACTTAAGAGTTTTACAATAACTTGTCTAATACGAGCTATACTTTTTAATTTACCAACATTATTAAACTGTATCTCATTAACATAATAAATCAAGGATAGACTGATTATTTAATACATAATATAAAAAATGTAGCGTAAAATTGTGTAGCTATTTGTTTTTCTTTCAAGTTCAAAATATTTAAAACAATTTGAATCACGTTGAAAAACTTTACAAACTAGAACATTTAGAGTAAATCTATAAATTTGATCCTAAATTTAATGTTAATACTTTTTAATTCATTTTCGTTAAAGATGTTAAAAATATTTTTTAAATCTTACGAAAGGTTTTTAATAGGATTTCCATGTTTGTCTTGACATTTAAAATTTTAGCATTCTTTTGTCTAAAATACATTCTTTAGTCGAAACTATAATAATAATAATATATACATAAATATCATCTCTGGGCATATTTTTACAGTTAAATTAAATTAAACACCTTACTCTATATTTCATATTCTCTTTCTTTGATCTCAAGTTGTTAATTCAGTACTTAATACACTAAGAGTCCTACATCTCCCAATTCTAAATATAAAATAATGATCTAAAATATATTTTTAAATTAAGTTGTAAAACCTATTTACATAAATCTTCAGGTCATCAAATTGAAGGTGTACCTAATGATAATTCAGGTATAAGTAAACACTTTCTTAAGTAATTTTAACCATATATGACTATAAGTATTTAAAAGTAATGTTATTATGTTTTTAAAGATTAGATTACTTTCTTTACTTTTACCTTTATTTTCATGAAAATTTATAAAACCAATCAATTAATTTATTAAGTAAAGAAATAAACAAATGATCAGAATTAGATAATATATTTGTAATTTAAAAAACTTTGTAAAAAATAAGTTTTTCTAATATAGTGTACTACAATTTCACTTTATAAAGAATCTATATCGATGATGGTTTAATCAGGTGGCTATTTATGTTACTTGATGCCATTTTGTTCAAACCTTTTATATAATTTATTAACACTTCTGTCTTTTATAAAAATGTAAATTTTTGTTTAAGAGAAAATTTAATAGTAAAACTAGTTTTTAAAAAAAAATTACTATAAACTTAAGAGTTTTACAATAACTTGTCTAATACGAGCTATACTTTTTTAATTTACCAACATTATTAAACTGTATCTCATTAACATAATAAATCAAGGATAGACTGATTATTTAATACATAATATAAATAATGTAGCGTAAAATTGTGTAGCTATTTGTTTTTCTTTCAAGTTCAAAATATTTAAAACAATTTGAATCACGTTGAAAAACTTTACAAACTAGAACATTTAGAGTAAATCTATAAATTTAATCCTAAATTTAATGTTAATACTTTTTAATTCATTTTCGTTAAAGATGTTAAAAATATTTTTAAATCTTACGAAAGGTTTTTAATAGGATTTTCTTGTTTGTCTTGACATTTAAAATTTTAGCATTCTTTTGTCCAACATACATTCTTTAGTCGAAACTATAATAATAATATATACATGAATATCATCTCTGGGCATATGTTTTACAGTTAAATTAAATTAAACACCTTACTCTATATTTCATATTCTCTTTCTTTGATCTCAAGTTTTTAATTCAGTACTTCATACACTAAGAGTCCTACATCTCCCAATTCATAATATAAAATAATGATCTAAAATATATTTTTACATTAAATTGTAAAACCTATTTACATAAATCGTCAGGTCATCAAATTGAAGGTGTACCTAATGATAATGCAGGTATAAGTAAACACTTTCTTAAGTCATTTTAACCATATATGACTATAAGTATTTAAAAGTAATGTTATTATGTTTTTAAAGATTAGATTACTTTCTTTACTTTTACCTTTATTTTCATGAAAATTTATAAAACCAATCAATTAATTTATTAAGTAAAGAAATAAACAAATGATCAGAATAGATAATATATTTGTAATTTAAAAAACTTTGTAAAAAATAAGTTTTTCTAATATAGTGTACTACAATTTCACTTTATAAAGAATCTATATCGATGATGGTTTAATCAGGTGGCTATTTATGTTACTTGATGCCATTTTGTTCAAACCTTTTATATAATTTATTAACACTTCTGTCTTTTATAAAAATGTAAATTTTTGTTTAAGAGAAAATTTAATAGTAAAACTAGTTTTTAAAAAAAAATTACTATAAACTTAAGAGTTTTACAATAACTTGTCTAATACGAGCTATACTTTTTAATTTACCAACATTATTAAACTGTATCTCATTAACATAATAAATCAAGGATAGACTGATTATTTAATACATAATATAAATAATGTAGCGTAAAATTGTGTAGCTATTTGTTTTTCTTTCAAGTTCAAAATATTTAAAACAATTTGAATCACGTTGAAAAACTTTACAAACTAGAACATTTAGAGTAAATCTATAAATTTGATCCTAAATTTAATGTTAATACTTTTTAATTCATTTTCGTTAAAGATGTTAAAAATATTTTTTAAATCTTACGAAAGGTTTTTAATAGGATTTTCTTGTTTGTCTTGACATTTAAAATTTTAGCATTCTTTTGTCCAAATACATTCTTTAGTCGAAACTATAATAATAATATATACATGAATATCATCTCTGGGCATATGTTTTACAGTTAAATTAAATTAAACACCTTACTCTATATTTCATATTCTCTTTCTTTGATCTCAAGTTGTTTAATTCAGTACTTAATACACTAAGAGTCCTACATCTCCCAATTCATAATATAAAATAATGATCTAAAATATATTTTTACATTAAATTGTAAAACCTATTTACATAAATCGTCAGGTCATCAAATTGAAGGTGTACCTAATGATAATGCAGGTATAAGTAAACACTTTCTTAAGTCATTTTAACCATATATGACTATAAGTATTTAAAAGTAATGTTATTATGTTTTTAAAGATTAGATTACTTTCTTTACTTTTACCTTTATTTTCATGAAAATTTATAAAACCAATCAATTAATTTATTAAGTAAAGAAATAAACAAATGATCAGAACAAGATAATATATTTGTGATTTAGAAAACTTCGTAAAAAATACGTTTTGCTAATATAGTGTACTACAATTTCACCTTTATAAAGAATCTATATCGATGATGGTTTAATCAGGTGGCTATTTATGTTACTTGATGCCATTTTGTTCAAACCTGTTATATAATTTATTAACACTTCTGTCTTTTATAAAAATGTAAAATTTTGTTTAAGAGAAAATTTAATAGTAAAACTAGTTTTTAAAAAAAAATTACTATAAACTTAAGAGTTTTACAATAACTTGTCTAATACGAGCTATACTTTTTAATTTACCAACATTATTAAACTGTATCTCATTAACATAATAAATCAAGGATAGACTGATTATTTAATACATAATATAAATAATGTAGCGTAAAATTGTGTAGCTATTTGTTTTTCTTTCAAGTTCAAAATATTTAAAACAATTTGAATCACGTTGAAAAACTTTACAAACTAGAACATTTAGAGTAAATCTATAAATTTGATCCTAAATTTAATGTTAATACTTTTTAATTCATTTTCGTTAAAGATGTTAAAAATATTTTTTAAATGTTACGAAAGGTTTTTAATAGGATTTCCTTGTTTGTCTTGACATTTAAAATTTTAGCATTCTTTTGTCTAAAATACATTCTTTAGTCGAAAACTATAATAATAATATATACATAAATATCATCTCTGGGCATATTTTTACAGTTAAATTAAATTAAACACCTTACTCTATATTTCATATTCTCTTTCTTTGATCTCAAGTTGTTAATTCAGTACTTAATACACTAAGAGTCCTACATCTCCCAATTCAAAATATAAAATAATGATCTAAAATATATTTTTACATTAAGTTGTAAAACCTATTTACATAAATCTTCAGGTCATCAAATTGAAGGTGTACCTAATGATAATTCAGGTATAAGTAAACACTTTCTTAAGTAATTTTAACCATATATGACTATAAGTATTTAAAAGTAATGTTATTATGTTTTTAAAGATTAGATTACTTTCTTTACTTTTACCTTTATTTTCATGAAAATTTATAAAACCAATCAATTAATTTATTAAGTAAAGAAATAAACAAATGATCAGAACAAGATAATATATTTGTGATTTAAAAAACTTTGTAAAAAATACGTTTTTCTAATATAGTGTACTACAATTTCACTTTATAAAGAATCTATATCGATGATGGTTTAATCAGGTGGCTATTTATGTTACTTGATGCCATTTTGTTCAAACCTTTTATATAATTTATTAACACTTCTGTCTTTTATAAAAATGTAAAATTTTTGTTTAAGAGAAAATTTAATAGTAAAACTAGTTTTTAAAAAAAAATTACTATAAACTTAAGAGTTTTACAATAACTTGTCTAATACGAGCTATACTTTTTAATTTACCAACATTATTAAACTGTATCTCATTAACATAATAAATCAAGGATAGACTGATTATTTAATACATAATATAAATAATGTAGCGTAAAATTGTGTAGCTATTTGTTTTTCTTTCAAGTTCAAAATATTTAAAACAATTTGAATCACGTTGAAAAACTTTACAAACTAGAACATTTAGAGTAAATCTATAAATTTGATCCTAAATTTAATGTTAATACTTTTTAATTCATTTTCGTTAAAGATGTTAAAAATATTTTTTAAATGTTACGAAAGGTTTTTAATAGGATTTCCTTGTTTGTCTTGACATTTAAAATTTTAGCATTCTTTTGTCTAAAATACATTCTTTAGTCGAAAACTATAATAATAATATATACATAAATATCATCTCTGGGCATATTTTTACAGTTAAATTAAATTAAACACCTTACTCTATATTTCATATTCTCTTTCTTTGATCTCAAGTTGTTAATTCAGTACTTAATACACTAAGAGTCCTACATCTCCCAATTCAAAATATAAAATAATGATCTAAAATATATTTTTACATTAAGTTGTAAAACCTATTTACATAAATCTTCAGGTCATCAAATTGAAGGTGTACCTAATGATAATTCAGGTATAAGTAAACACTTTCTTAAGTAATTTTAACCATATATGACTATAAGTATTTAAAAGTAATGTTATTATGTTTTTAAAGATTAGATTACTTTCTTTACTTTTACCTTTATTTTCATGAAAATTTATAAAACCAATCAATTAATTTATTAAGTAAAGAAATAAACAAATGATCAGAACAAGATAATATATTTGTGATTTAAAAAACTTTGTAAAAAATACGTTTTTCTAATATAGTGTACTACAATTTCACTTTATAAAGAATCTATATCGATGATGGTTTAATCAGGTGGCTATTTATGTTACTTGATGCCATTTTGTTCAAACCTGTTTATATAATTTATTAACACTTCTGTCTTTTATAAAAATGTAAAATTTTTGTTTAAGAGAAAATTTAATAGTAAAACTAGTTTTTAAAAAAAAATTACTATAAACTTAAGAGTTTTACAATAACTTGTCTAATACGAGCTATACTTTTTAAATTTACCAACATTATTAAACTGTATCTCATTAACATAATAAATCAAGGATAGACTGATTATTTAATACATAATTTAAATAATGTAGCGTAAAATTGTGTAGCTATTTGTTTTTCTTTCAAGTTCAAAATATTTAAAACAATTTGAATCACGTTGAAAAACTTTACAAACTAGAACATTTAGAGTAAATCTATAAATTTGATCCTAAATTTAATGTTAATACTTTTTAATTCATTTTCGTTAAAGATGTTAAAAATATTTTTTAAATGTTACGAAAGGTTTTTAATAGGATTTCCTTGTTTGTCTTGACATTTAAAATTTTAACATTCTTTTGTCCAAAATACATTCTTTAGTCGAAACTATAATAATAATATATATACATAAATATCATCTCTGGGCATATTTTTACAGTTAAATTAAATTAAACACCTTACTCTATATTTCATATTCTCTTTCTTTGATCTCAAGTTGTTAATTCAGTACTTAATACACTAAGAGTCCTACATCTCCCAATTCAAAATATAAAATAATGATCTAAAATATATTTTTACATTAAATTGTAAAACCTATTTACATAAATCTTCAGGTCATCAAATTGAAGGTGTACCTAATGATAATGCAGGTATAAGTAAACACTTTCTTAAGTCATTTTAACCATATATGACTATAAGTATTTAAAAGTAATGTTATTATGTTTTTTAAAGATTAGATTTACTTTCTTTACTTTTACCTTTATTTTCATGAAAATTTATAAAACCAATCAATTAATTTATTAAGTAAAGAAATAAACAAATGATCAGAACAAGATAATATATTTGTGATTTAGAAAACTTTGTAAAAAATACGTTTTTCTAATATAGTGTACTACAATTTCACTTTATAAAGAATCTATATCGATGATGGTTTAATCAGGTGGCTATTTATGTTACTTGATGCCATTTTGTTCAAACCTTTTATATAATTTATTAACACTTCTGTCTTTTATAAAAATGTAAATTTTTGTTTAAGAGAAAATTTAATAGTAAAACTAGTTTTTAAAAAAAAATTACTATAAACTTAAGAGTTTTACAATAACTTGTCTAATACGAGCTATACTTTTTAATTTACCAACATTATTAAACTGTATCTCATTAACATAATAAATCAAGGATAGACTGATTATTTAATACATAATATAAATAATGTAGCGTAAAATTGTGTAGCTATTTGTTTTTCTTTCAAGTTCAAAATATTTAAAACAATTTGAATCACGTTGAAAAACTTTACAAACTAGAACATTTAGAGTAAATCTATAAATTTGATCCTAAATTTAATGTTAATACTTTTTAATTCATTTTCGTTAAAGATGTTAAAAATATTTTTTAAATGTTACGAAAGGTTTTTAATAGGATTTCCTTGTTTGTCTTGACATTTAAAATTTTAGCATTCTTTTGTCTAAAATACATTCTTTAGTCGAAAACTATAATAATAATATATACATAAATATCATCTCTGGGCATATTTTTACAGTTAAATTAAATTAAACACCTTACTCTATATTTCATATTCTCTTTCTTTGATCTCAAGTTGTTAATTCAGTACTTAATACACTAAGAGTCCTACATCTCCCAATTCAAAATATAAAATAATGATCTAAAATATATTTTTACATTAAATTGTAAAACCTATTTACATAAATCTTCAGGTCATCAAATTGAAGGTGTACCTAATGATAATGCAGGTATGAGTAAACACTTTCTTAAGTCATTTTAACCATATATGACTATAAGTATTTAAAAGTAATGTTATTATGTTTTTTAAAGATTAGATTTACTTTCTTTACTTTTACCTTTATTTTCATGAAAATTTATAAAACCAATCAATTAATTTATTAAGTAAAGAAATAAACAAATGATCAGAACAAGATAATATATTTGTGATTTAGAAAAACTTCGTAAAAAATACGTTTTTCTAATATAGTGTACTACAATTTCACTTTATAAAGAATCTATATCGATGATGGTTTAATCAGGTGGCTATTTATGTTACTTGATGCCATTTTGTTCAAACCTGTTATATAATTTATTAACACTTCTGTCTTTTATAAAAATGTAAAATTTTGTTTAAGAGAAAATTTAATAGTAAAACTAGTTTTTAAAAAAAAATTACTATAAACTTAAGAGTTTTACAATAACTTGTCTAATACGAGCTATACTTTTTAAATTTACCAACATTATTAAACTGTATCTCATTAACATAATAAATCAAGGATAGACTGATTATTTAATACATAATTTAAATAATGTAGCGTAAAATTGTGTAGCTATTTGTTTTTCTTTCAAGTTCAAAATATTTAAAACAATTTGAATCACGTTGAAAAACTTTACAAACTAGAACATTTAGAGTAAATCTATAAATTTGATCCTAAATTTAATGTTAATACTTTTTAATTCATTTTCGTTAAAGATGTTAAAAATATTTTTTAAATGTTACGAAAGGTTTTTAATAGGATTTCCTTGTTTGTCTTGACATTCAAAATTTTAACATTCTTTTGTCCAAAATACATTCTTTAGTCGAAACTATAATAATAATATATATACATAAATATCATCTCTGGGCATATTTTTACAGTTAAATTAAATTAAACACCTTACTCTATATTTCATATTCTCTTTCTTTGATCTCAAGTTGTTAATTCAGTACTTAATACACTAAGAGTCCTACATCTCCCAATTCAAAATATAAAATAATGATCTAAAATATATTGTTACATTAAATTTTAAAACCTATTTATATAAATCTTCAGGTCATCAAATTGAAGGTGTACCTAATGATAATGCAGGTATAAGTAAACACTTTCTTAAGTCATTTTAACCATATATGACTATAAGTATTTAAAAGTAATGTTATTATGTTTTTTAAAGATTAGATTTATTTCTTTACTTTTACCTTTATTTTCATGAAAATTTATAAAACCAATCAATTAATTTATTAAGTAAAGAAATAAACAAATGATCAGAACAAGATAATATATTTGTGATTTAGAAAACTTCGTAAAAAATACGTTTTGCTAATATAGTGTACTACAATTTCACCTTATAAAGAATCTATATCGATGATGGTTTAATCAGGTGGCTATTTATGTTACTTGATGCCATTTTGTTCAAACCTGTTATATAATTTATTAACACTTCTGTCTTTTATAAAAATGTAAAATTTTGTTTAAGAGAAAATTTAATAGTAAAACTAGTTTTTAAAAAAAAATTACTATAAACTTAAGAGTTTTACAATAACTTGTCTAATACGAGCTATACTTTTTAATTTACCAACATTATTAAACTGTATCTCATTAACATAATAAATCAAGGATAGACTGATTATTTAATACATAATTTAAATAATTTAGCGTAAAATTGTGTAGCTATTTGTTTTTCTTTCAAGTTCAAAATATTTAAAACAATTTGAATCACGTTGAAAAACTTTACAAACTAGAACATTTAGAGTAAATCTATAAATTTGATCCTAAATTTAATGTTAATACTTTTTAATTCATTTTCGTTAAAGATGTTAAAAATATTTTTTAAATGTTACGAAAGGTTTTTAATAGGATTTCCTTGTTTGTCTTGACATTCAAAATTTAAGAATTCTTTTGTCTAAAATACATTCTTTAGTCGAAACTATAATAATAATATATACATAAATATCATCTCTGGGCATATTTTTACAGTTAAATTAAATTAAACACCTTACTCTATATTTCATATTCTCTTTCTTTGATCTCAAGTTGTTAATTCAGTACTTAATACACTAAGAGTCCTACATCTCCCAATTCAAAATATAAAATAATGATCTAAAATATATTTTTACATTAAATTGTAAAACCTATTTACATAAATCTTCAGGTCATCAAATTGAAGGTGTACCTAATGATAATGCAGGTATGAGTAAACACTTTCTTAAGTCATTTAACCATATATGACTATAAGTATTTAAAAGTAATGTTATTATTTTTTTTAAAGATTAGATTTATTTCTTTACTTTTACCTTTATTTTCATGAAAATTTATAAAACCAATCAATTAATTTATTAAGTAAAGAAATAAACAAATGATCAGAACAAGATAATATATTTGTGATTTAGAAAACTTCGTAAAAAATACGTTTTGCTAATATAGTGTACTACAATTTCACCTTATAAATAATCTATATCGATGATGGTTTAATCAGGTGGCTATTTATGTTACTTGATGCCATTTTGTTCAAACCTGTTATATAATTTATTAACACCTCTGTCTTTTATAAAAATGTAAAATTTTGTTTAAGAGAAAATTTAATAGTAAAACTAGTTTTTAAAAAAAATTACTATAAACTTAAGAGTTTTACAATAACTTGTCTAATACGAGCTATACTTTTAAATTTACCAACATTATTAAACTGTATCTCATTAACATAATAAATCAAGGATAGACTGATTATTTAATACATAATATAAATAATGTAGCGTAAAATTGTGTAGCTTTTTTTTTCTTTCAAGTTCAAAATATTTAAAACAATTTGAATCACGTTGAAAAACTTTACAAACTAGAACATTTAGAGTAAATCTATAAATTTGATCCTAAATTTAATGTTAATACTTTTTAATTCATTTTCGTTAAAGATGTTAAAAATATTTTTTAAATGTTACGAAAGGTTTTTAATAGGATTTCATTGTTTGTCTTGACATTCAAAATTTTAGCATTCTTTTGTCTAAAATACATTCTTTAGTCGAAACTATAATAATAATATATACATAAATATCATCTCTGGGCATATTTTTACAGTTAAATTAAATTAAACACCTTACTCTATATTTCATATTCTCTTTCTTTGATCTCAAGTTGTTAATTCAGTACTTAATACACTAAGAGTCCTACATCTCCCAATTCAAAATATAAAATAATGATCTAAAATATATTTTTACATTAAATTGTAAAACCTATTTACATAAATCTTCAGGTCATCAAATTGAAGGTGTACTTAATGATAATGCAGGTATAAGTAAACACTTTCTTAAGTATTTTAACCATGTATGACTATAAGTATTTAAAAGTAATGTTATTATGTTTTTAAAGATTAGATTACTTTCTTTACTTTTACCTTTATTTTCATGAAAATTTATAAAACCAATCAATTAATTTATTAAGTAAAGAAATAAACAAATGATCAGAACAAGATAATATATTTGTGATTTAGAAAACTTTGTAAAAAATACGTTTTTCTAATATAGTGTACTACAATTTCACTTTATAAAGAATCTATAGCGATGATGGTTTAATCAGGTGGCTATTTATGTTACTTGATGCCATTTTGTTCAAACCTTTTATATAATTTATTAACACTTCTGTCTTTTATAAAAATGTAAATTTTTTGTTTAAGAGAAAATTTAATATTAAAACTAGTTTTAAAAAAAATTACTATAAACTTAAGAGTTTTACAATAACTTGTCTAATACGAGCTATACTTTTTAATTTACCAACATTATTAAACTGTATCTCATTAACATAATAAATCAAGGATAGACTGATTATTTAATACATAATATAAATAATGTAGCGTAAAATTGTGTAGCTATTTGTTTTTCTTTCAAGTTCAAAATATTTAAAACAATTTGAATCACGTTGAAAAACTTTACTAACTTTAACATTTAGAGTAAACAAATGATCAGAACAAGATATAGTAAATCTATAAATTTGACCTTAAATTTAATTTTAGTACTTTGCAATTCATTTTCGTTAAAGATGTTAAAAATTGTTTTAAATGTTAAGAAAGTTTTTTTTAATAGGATTTACTTGTTTGTCTAGACATTAAAAATCTTGACATTCTTTTGTATAAAATACATTCTTTAGTCGAAACTATAATAATATAAACATGAAAAAAATCTTGGGGCATACTTTTAAAGTTAAGTTAAATTAAGCAAGTTACTCTATTATATCTGTATTTTATATTTTCTTTCTTTTTTCTAAAATTGTTAATTCATTATTTAATACACTAAGAGACCAACATGTCCAAATTCAATAAATAAAGTTATCCTATTAAATATTTTTTAAAATTAAATAAATTATTGTATAACCTATTTATATAAATCTTTAGGTAACCAAATTGAAGATGTACCTAATGATAATGCAGGTATGAGTAAACACTTTCTTAAGTCATTTAAACCATATATGACTATAAGTATTTAAAAGTAATGTGATTATTTTATTTAAAGACTAGATTAGTTTCTTAACTTTTACCATTATGTTCATGACAATTTATAAAACCAATCAATCATTTTATTAAGTAAAGAAATAAAAAAATGATTAGAATAAGATACTTTTTTTGCGATTTAGAAAACTTCGTAAAAAACGTTTTGCTAATATAGTGTATTGCAATTTCACTTTATAAAGAATCTATATCGATAATGGTTTAATCAGGTGGCTATTTTTTTAATTGGTGCCATTGTGTTCAAACCTATTATGTAATTTATAACTACTTCTGTCTTTTATAAAATATACATTCTTGTAACAGTGTCAGAGAAAATTTTATAGTAAAACCTGTTTAAAAAGAAATCATATAAGCTTACGAGTTTTACAATAACTTGTCTAATACGAGCTATACTTTTTAATTTACTAACATTATTAAGCTGTATCTTATTATAATAATAAATTAAGGATATACTAATTATTTAATACATAATTTTAAAAAATGCCTCGTAAAATTGGATCGCTATTTGTTTCATTTCAAGGTCAATATATACAATTTTTTGATACACTCTGAAATACTTTACAAAAAAAATCTACAATATTTAGAATAAATCTAAAAATTTGCTCCTTAATCTAATTTGAATAGTTTGAAATTTACTGTCGTAAAAGATAATAAATTTAAAAAGAAATATTATGAAAGATTTTTAAAAGGATTTCCTTGTTTGTCTAGAATTTAACAATATTGGCATTCTTTTGTCCAAAATACATTCTTTAATCGACATTATAATAATATATACATGAATATTATCTATGGGCATACTGTTACAGTTGAAATAAATTAAACATCTTAATCTATATTAACTTTTTTTTTAAATGGGGTTTTCTTGTTTGTCTAGACATTAGAAAATTTGACTTTCTTTGGGCAATATCTTACATTCTTTATAATTATATATACATGAATGTGATCTCAAAGCATAGTTTTTACAGGGAAATTGATTAAACACATTTTTTTTTGTTGATTTTTTAATTTTTTTTTAATTTCGACTTTTTTATTCAATATTCAAGCACCTACATGTCTTAATTAAATACATAAAGTTATGATAAAAATTATTTTTACATTAAATTTTATACTTATTCAATTAATTCCTTAGATTATCAAACTGCAGCTGTATCTAACGTTTTTGCAGGTATGAGTAAACACTTTGTTAAGTCATGTAAAACATATAAAACGATATATTGATAGTTTTGATCTTTTTTATAGAATTAGTATACATTTATGACTTCTATAGTATGTGTATTTTTGTTAAAAAGACTAATTTAATAGTAAAACTACATCAGAACATATAACGGTTAACTAACTAGTTTCGCAATTAATTGTACAAGACAACCTACCCTTTTCAATTTTACATACATGATTAAATAAACAGTATCTCATTAAAATAATAAAATACATATTTATGAGCATATGTTAGTTGTTGACTGTATAATTATTTACGCGTTAAGGTTATGTCTTGGGGTAAATAATGCAAATGAAGTAAGAAATCCGATCAGAGACAAAGATTTGTTGAACTATGTGATCTTATAAGGCATCTATACTAATAAAAGTCAAAACCCTTACAGACTGACTCACTCATCACTAATTCTCCAACTTACCGTATAGGTAAAAGCATGCAACTTTGGAAAGTTATAAGTACACCCTCAGAACGACAATTGGCGAAAAATAATTTTAAAATTCCCACTCATGACGAGGACCAAATGTTATTTTCTTCATTTTAGCTATATAAAAACTGACTCATCACTTATTCTCCAATTTCCCGTATAGATAAAAGCATGAAACTTAGGGAAGTTGTTGACTACCCACCTGCGATGGTAACTGGTGAAAAAAAATATTTTAAATATCACTACCCAGGGGGCCCGGGCCCAAATAAATATTTTTCCTAATTTGGGCTTTATAAAAACTGACTCATCACTAATTCTCCAACTTCCCGTGTAGGTAGAAGTATAAAACTTTTGGAAATTGTTGAGTACCCTCCCAAAATTGTAAAAGGTAAAAAAATATTTAAATTATATGTCACTAGGGGCCGAGGCCCAAATGTATATTTTTTCTAATTAAAGAAAACTAATACATCACTAATTATCCGATTTCCTGTGTAGGTAGAAGCATAAAACTTTGGGAAGTTGTTGAGTATCCTCAGGCGAAACAAATAGAAAATTATCACTCACTAAGGGGCCGGAGGCGCAAATGTGTTTTTATATGAGCTATATAAAACAGACTCATCATTAAATCTCAAAAGTCCAGTGTATGTAGGAGCATGAAACTTTGTGAAATTGTGGAGTACCCTCTCGCAATGTTAACAGGCGAAAATAATATTTAGATTATCAGCTCAATAGGAACACGTTAAAATTGTCATTTTTTTATTTTGTTTTTTTTTCCTTGGGAGAACGACAGACAAGACGGTGAAGTTAATGTATTTAGTGTATCCATCATGATCCAGATTGAAATCAATTTATGTTTTAAATTGGTGTCACGCGTGTTTTTAACCCTAACTGAAATCATAAATTCCCGCTGAAAAGCATGGGTATTTTGCTAGTCTAATTATATAATTCACTAGAAATTATGACAAGCAGAAGATGCAGGAAAATTAGTATGATGAATGACCCTCGCTAGAATCGAACGCTCTCAGTTTATGGTTGGCAAGGGAGGGTGATGCTGGGGTAGGCCCAACCGCATTGCGCATGTCTTTAGACAATAAATGCGTCGGCGGTCAACCCAACGTTAACTCGCGTTATTCCCATTTCTGCGAGCAGCTATTTGTGTCAATATTTTTACACTTTGTTTGCACTATCTAAGAGCAAGTCTGTGGCGTATGCTACACCACCGGTCGTATCTAGTTGAATTATATTTTAGTATGTTATCCAACAAAATATTGAAATATATCAAGGTAAGGCATTGCAAACAGAATGTAATTCTACAAATGTATGGAATGATACCGTACAAAAGGACTAAATGAAAATTATAATCAGGATTTTTAGCAACGAAATCATACCGTAAAATAATTGAACACTTAACGTATCCCAGTATGCCTCCCACTCTTGAAAATAAATATATTAATTGAATTAGAAATAAAACAACCCCGTAAAAACAAAGTTTTTGACTATAAATCCCGTATATATGAGACATAATTAAATGTATTGATCATGTTCAAACGCAAAAATACTTTTAAGGATTGAAACCAAATTATCTGCCCTGGCTTAAAACCGGTGGAAGTGGTAGGACATCGACGGGTGACGTGAACGCGTAAACTCAACTCCTGGTGTTAAACACGAGGTGTGGTCATCGATGGCTGGCGTGAAGTCAAGTGACCCGTAAAATGTAAACAATAGCGACCGATAAATATGGTTTATAGAGATAAACTAAAAATGCATTAATTTAATTTTAGTACGTTCGATCGATCTGAAATTTTGATACGATGCATTGTTAGGTGACACGAGTCTATGTGCCAAATTTCAGCTCGATGGCATTACGGAAAGTGTGTCAATTTTTACTTTTGATTTTCCACCCGACCGACGTACGAAGATATGACGACAGACGGATAGAGAGAGAGATAAGATTTCGAAGTTAATTTAAGGGATTTAATCAAACAAAGCCGTTTTAGTATAAGTCCCTTATAAATGAGACATAACTAAAAGTATTGATTATTTTTAAACGCGACAAACATTTACAGACTGAATATGTCTTAACTTTCCTTTGCACTATAACCCCTTTGGGGGCGGGTGGGAGAGGGGAAAGATCTGGTCACCGATCGCTGGACCGAGCTCAGCGTGACACGTAAAATGTAAACAAAAGCACGCCGGTACACCTGGTTAAAACACGAGATGTGTTCACCTCTGGCTGGCGTGAAGTCAAGTGACCCGTAAAATGTAAACAATAGCGACCGCTACATGTAGTTTATATAGATAAAATAAAAATGCATTAATTTAATAACTGTACGTTCGATTTATCTGAATTTTTTATACGATGCATTGTTCGTTGACACGGGTCCGTGTGCCGAATTTCAGCTCAACGTCTTAACGGGAAGTGGGTCATTTTTTACTTTTGTTTTTCCGCCCGCCCAAGACAGACATACAGAGAGAGAGACATAGAGACAGAGACGGCGGTGAAGTTAATATAAGGGATTTAAAAAGCGATAACTTTTATTAGAATTCAATAATACGGTAGCTACACATTTTATGTCAAAAAGTAAATTGCAGAGCTTTCATTTCTTTATTAGAACTGAAGTTTTTTTTTCTTCTCATGTCACAATCTTATATGTATCCTTTTTTTTTATGTATTAATGTGTCAGCTATATCATGCTTAATAGCAAAATATCATTTTGATCATAATTAATTATTAATTTTACTTCATTTTTGAGAAGCTTTACCCCTAGCTGGCTTTAAGTATGCCGGTTGTAATGAATGTTCATTATTTATATATTATATTAAGCACAGTAACTTCTAGGTTAAACATCTTATCATACCCTAGAAAAAACAAGTGAGCTGTAATTAATTAATTCTTTTTATTTAAACGTGAGGTAAAATATCCCTTCATGACAATATTATGCGAGATACTTTATTATTCAAATACTCTAATTTAAAAAAAAGAAACTCTAAAGTCCAGTAGATTAGCTAATGTACACAAATCGTATATATTTCTGAATTTTGTAGCTACCAATGCATACAGTAACATCAACTTATTAAACATACAACTTTTCCCTCCATGATTTTCTTTACACAGCATAACTACATACTCGCTTTGATCGCTTTGTTCTCTCGTACTTTGGCTGGAAGATTCAATTAAAATAATAAGGTCTCCACATAAAAGTCTAGCTAAAGTCAAGCATCTTTTAAGTATTCAAAAAGTATCTATGTGAGTAGCCTCTACAAATCATTTTATTAGCAATCTATGTTTATAACTTATTTCGGTCATCATTGAATTCATACAATACATGTTTCTAGATAGAATAGTACATCTTTTCATCAACAACCACAACAAAAATAATAATAAAAAAATAAAAACATGAATTGAAAAAAAAATGTCATTTTGACAAGCAATGTTTCTGCGACTTTTTGTGAGTTTAGCTTTTTGTCTGCCAGTGTCAGTTTTTCCACATATTTCAAAATATCTTTAAAATAACTTAATTGTATATATTTACTATTCTATATTCTGAAGTTTGTTTAATGCATTGGCTTTAGAAAAAATTACTTGATTTTTGCATTGATTTTTGTACATGGAAACGAATGCGTAACAACGTTCTTGTGTAACAAACATAGTTAGATAGTTCATTTTAGTTCTAGCGCATGTAAACAAATCAGGTCAAATAAACTAACTGAGCAAACTAAATATTTAAAATTGAGATTAGTGTCTTTGTGTTTTTCTTGAACTTTGGTAAACTACCACCCATGAATACGTATCAACACACGTTGGACCATTATAGTCCAGTGGTTTAAGACCAACAGCTTATCAGTTATCCGTCTCATGTCTATTATGAATTAAGTTCCGTGTCTAACCTGGAAACGTTAATGTTAATAGTTTGGCCACTCTAAATCTTGCTACACTCACAGTAATCGCAAATGTTCATTCTCCTAATGTAATAGACGAACTGTACTCCAAAATTCAAGACACCAGTCCGTGGTCTGTATAATGACTGACTTTCAATTGCATTTGTTTTACATATAAAGCCTATATCAGTTCATATCACATCACATGTAAGTATTCACATCAATAGATAAATCACGCGGTATCCAAACACAGTCATGTCACATGCTCAAACAATGTCATCACAACTTACACGTCTCTTACATATCCCTACTAAAGAAAACAAATCAATCACATATTTTAACTAAGCAAACAATGCAACAGTAAACGTGTCATTAAATACATTCTATAAGCACTTGTATGTCTTTTCAACTCACTGTAAAGATTCATGTGTCTTTATTAGGGTATCACGCTGGTGGCTTCAGCTTCCTCCCTTATCGTGTTATTTTTTTTGGACCTCCTTAGCTTGATGTTTTAAACACATGCGTGTAATCATTTTTTAAATTTTTGTTCACAATTCAAATAAAATATAGGAATGGTATTTATGTATTTGTGTCATAGCTAACTGGCTTGCTTTTATTGCTCCGAATATTTAAAAGAAAGTATAAAGAAATTCCTGTTATTATTTTTTTGGTATTTAAAAAAACTCAAAGCCTTAAAATTGCAACATAATCCTTTATTCTCAGCACTATATTTAGCATTGAGTGTATTTTTAAATAGTATCTTTTAGGAATTTAACTTTCAAACAAACGAGTTGGTTGATTAAATAATAAGAAATAAAGACTACTTATATTGAAACGCATACAATTGGCGTAGTGACGGGGGGGGGGCAAATTTATCAAATGCCTCGGCGGCACTTTTTATGGGCTAAAAATCTTCGTTGTTAATTAGCTTCAAAGAATTTAAAATTAAACAACCCATAGAAACAAGGTTTTTTACTATAAATCCCTTACATATGAGACACAACTAAAAGTATTGATTATGTTCAATATAATACACACTGCGCGACAGACTAGCTCAAACATTTACATATTGGTAATATATTATAAAGTGTGCACTATATAATACGCACTCGTTTTGAACGCCCGCCTAGTTCTGTTCAATATGGAAATGATATGTATCTTTCTTCTCATTGTCTCTACATTTTCTGATTTAAAAAAAAATACGGCTTTCAAGGAAAAGAGACATTTGCAAAAACTATACTAAAACAATGTGCATGTGAAAAGGAACCGTAAAGACAATCTTATCTTATCTATACAGACATTCCTTCTATGCAGAAGATAATTGCGTCCACAGACCATGACAGATGACCATGGCAAGTGATGCAGCGTTCACAAGTTACTATGAGGGTTCCACTCATTAACTAGGGTTAGGTACCCATTCTGGAGCTGGGTGACACGTTAGGGCGCCCTGGGCCTCGGGAACAAGTCCTTGCCTTCACATGGATTCGAACCCGTGACCATCGGTACGCCAGTCGAGCGCGCTGCCACTCGACCACCGCGTCCCCCAAAATTTGGTCACTGTCGTCATTTTTTTTCCCTTGAAAGCGAGACATAGTGTTGAAACAAACATATATATACTAGATACGCCCCGCGGCGTAGCATACGCCAAAGACTTGCTCATGGATAGTGCAAAGAAAGGGGGGAAAGAACGCACACAAACTACGCACGAATAATTATAAACAACGCGAGTGAATGTCGGTGGGGGAATTAATTAATTTGTTTTGCGTTGGATGTTGGATACAATTATATGAAATATTTTTATATGTATAATTTTATATATATACTAGCAGACCCGTCGTGCGTTTCAACGGTCTCAGTAAAAAGGAATACATAAGTATAAAAAAAGGAATTACATTAAGGGTCACCGGGCCCATCTGTTTAACATATGACGCTCGAAAATCTGTTCATTTCAATCAAATCACAACTAATATATAATTATATTTTCCTATATTGCTCAATATCGTGTAAAATTGAATGGGGAATACAATTAAATATTGAGTAAAAACACATTTAGGGCCCCCAGCCCCGAGGAAATGGAAATAAGAAGTTCAATGCCCTATAGTAATTTAATATAGGCTCTTAAGTTTGTATATACCGAGTTTGGTAAAAATCCAGTTATGTTCTCATTATATAACACTTAAAATAATTTATATATATAGATAATAAAAGGAAAAATACATTAAGGGGCCCCAGGGGCTCATTCGGTTCAAGATGTACATTTTGAAAACCTATTTATTTAAATCCAGTTTCATCATGGATATATTCCTCAAGATCGTTAAAATTAGAATGGAAAAGTATATCTCAAACATAATCGAAAAAAGATAGTAAGGGACCCCCGGGGGCGCATTCGGTTCAAGATGTACATTTTAGAAACCTGTTCATTTAAATTCAGTTTCATCATGTGTATATTTCTCAAGATCGTTAAAAATAGAATGGCAAATAATATATCAAACATATACGAAAAAAACACATTTGGGGCCCCCAGCCCTGAGCGATTGGATATTAGACGTGTAGTGTCCTTTTTATTGTAATATGGGCTACCACGTTTTTATTTACAAAGTTTGGTTAAGATCCATTCATTTACTCAGTAGCTATCACATAAACTAATTTTTATATAGCTCATATAAGAAAAAACGACATTAAGGGCCCCATGGCCCAATTAGTGCAAGATGTCAAGTTCAAAACACCTGTTTATTTCAATCAATTTCATAGCGGATATATTAATCTATATTTATCTAGATCTTTAATACTTGAATTGGGAATACAATCTTAAACGTTTATGAAAAAAGACATTTTGGGCCCCCAGCCCCGAACAAATGGACATTAGGAAATTAGTGCCATATAGTATTTCAATATTGGCTACCACGTTGTTATATACAAAGTTTGGTTAAGATCCATCAATTTACCTAATAGCTAACGCTTAAACTAATTTTTATATAGCTCATATAAGCAAGACGTTACATTATGGGCCCCCGCGCCCCATGAGTGTTAAATTTAGAAAAAAAGTAGCCAGTTACCATCCCAGGAGCATACTCAACAGTATCGAAAGTTCGGCGATCGGGTGAATGGTTTAGTCAGCTATAAAGGACATGCACACTCTCACACATACAGACATACTTTGATTTTTATATATATAGATTTATATATTATGTTGATATTAATATAACTTTATTGATATTATGTAAAATATATAATTTTTCTGATAATTTATAAGATTCAGACAGTGGTTTGGGGATCTCTTATCATCAAGAAGTTAAACGTTTTTATTTTAAATAAAACATTAAAGTGTTATTTGTTTTAGATTGTAATTCGTGAGGAAGTATCTGAGCTTTACTATTTTTATATAAGTGTTGGGGGTCATCAAAATCTAGAAATTAAGTCAGGAATATGTAGCTAGCAGGAATAATCAATGAAAATATACTATTTAAATTTATTTAAACTCTATGTAAATGCAAGACTAGATATAAAACGTGAATAATCCTTTAACGCTTTAATCTTCTGAGATCATTTTTAATTTAAATAGTAAATGTAGTATTCAGTTTATTAATTAAATATATACTTGCTGGAGAGATTCGGGCTATTTTGTAATATATAAAGGAGAACCTGGCTGCTTTCAAAGCAAGCTATCTGTCTGAATCATCTTGCAAACTAAAAAAAAATGCATCACGTCTTTGTAGTCGTTTTTAGTTGTCACATATTAGTGTATTCTCTTCAACATAGTCGCGTAAATAACACACATCATATTTATAGAAAAAAAGTATTAATATTTTAAATTAAATAAGTAAACAGTATTTTCAAGACAATTCAAAAATATAAAGTAAATAGAACTATTTGTTTTTTTTTAAATATTTATTTTATATACATGTATATATAGATAATCCATAACAGCTCTGCAATTATCTCTATACCACTTATACAAAATAAAGTTTTAAAACATTATTTAACGTAGAAAAAAATAGTAAGCTATATAAATGTAACTGTTATCATAAATATGTTTTGGATAAATATGTTGATAATACTTAAATTGAAAATAAAAATATTGAAAGAGTGTATCTAATAAAAGCCTTTTATGGCTAAGCAGATCTGTGTTAAAAAGTAACATATATTGTTTATATTTATTTTATATTTTAAAATTATTTTTTAAGAACGAATTTTGTTTTAATCAATTTTGGATTGTTAATTTTTAAAATGTATTTCTGTTTCCATTTATTCTGATTATATTTTTAAAAAATAGTTTTAATAAATTTCATTAATTATGATTAGATTTTTTTTTAAAGATCACCCTGGTTCAAATAGTATTGCTTATTATTAACAATGAAAATCGATACAACCCATGCAACAAATATAAATTCTTATTTTATGAATAATATTCATAAATATCTTAAATGTGTGCTTATGAATGTTTATTAAACAATTAATTTTAGTTGGAGGAAATTTCATTTCAACAAAAAGGAAAAATCTGAAAACATGGATAAAAGGTATTTCAAAAATTAATATGCAATATAAAAATTTTAGATTATCTCTTCATCTTTTAATATCGTTACTCGCTACGGACAATGTGTCCATCTTTTAGGAGACGATTCCTGGTATTGTATATTTGGACATCACTTCTGTCAAGAGTACATTTAATCTGGTCTTATGTGTTATTATTTATTTCTGTCATGCTAATTAATTTTGTTAAAACAAATTCCAAAGATATTACACGACCTACAATTAACATAGGTTTGATGAATGGAATATATTTACAATAAATAAAAATATAAAAGAAAATTGTTGTAAAAGAGTAATGAATTTGTTACCTAGCAAAACACAATTTTTATATTCCTAAATTTTATTGTTTATCGTTATTTTTTTTTAAACGAATGTCTTATACACTGTACGTATATATATGTTCTTCCTTTCTTAAAAAATAGCTTCTCTAAGGGTGATAGCAGATTTATCACCTTCTCCGATAAACGCATACAATGGTAACCATTTTGAATTATCTTAATAACTAACACATACATTATGAAGCATGATTTTAACCATGGATACAAAATTGTATGATATGCAGATATATATTTATAATATATATATATATATGTGTGTGTGTGTGTGTATTTCCATTTTTTTGACTTGAGTGAATATTTAAATACAAACGTATACATGGAAATATATAAACATTCATGATTGATAATCAAGGTTAAAAATTTAACAGTAGGTATAATTTATAATATTTTATACATACATATTAATGTTCATTTGTTATTTACGTCTTTTCAGCTGAATATAAAATGTATGCAAATAATTTTTTTTTATACTTTCTAAGATTTTCAGGAATTAATAGTGCAACATTTTTTTAATGACAAGAATCTTGGTAATTTTTATTTTATTTTAATTTTATGTTGTTTTAAAATATGTCTTGTTTGTGTTGTGTTAAATAAATAAAAAGCGTATGTAACCGGCTTCACCCAGGCCTCCATTATGTATTCCATTTTGTACGGCAGCCATTACGATGCAGATGAAAACGAGATCCCGTTCTTAATCAAATCCATTTTGACCTATTAATCTCTTTGGCTCTTGATTTCACTGCAGCTAAGTTTTAACCTCATTTTATGAGACTTATTTCTTTTTTTTTCCGTTTGTTCGTTTAAAAGAAGGCTCTTTGCTGAAACGTTATGTGTTTTGTGACGTCTTGTTAGGCTTATACATGCACTGTTTGCCTTACATATATCTACTTATCTACGAGCCCGTTTGCACTCTCACCCGTACTTTGTTCATATTTTGGAAAAAAAAGTTATTATTTAAGGGGTAACATTCTGTAACATTTTCAATTATCCCAATCTGGATCACTAATAAAATTCAAAGCTTCAACTATCACAAAAATTATAATTCAGGTTGTAGAATTCATCGTATTCTCTAAATTGCCGTCTTCTTGTCTTGTCAGCAGAAAAATAGGATTTCAGTTAGCGTTGAAATCTGCGTAACAATTTGTTGGAAGATGGGACATAAAGTAACAAAAACCATTCAACAAGTTCAAAGGGCAAATGACATTGGTGTCATACCAACAACATATGTGCGTTCATCGATTTCATATAGATAAAAAAACGCCACCTACTAAATTTCATGAAGATGGTACCATAAGATAGAAAGTTTATCATGGCGAACGTTGCAGACCGTTGAGACATTTGCGCATAGAATTTTAAAATTAAACCTGCTTAACTTTTGGACATGGGGCTTTTAATAGCCTTTATTTCTAAATACGACTCATCTAAAACGTATATACAAAGTTTAATGAAGAAACATGTAGTGTACCCAGAAATCTTTGCGGGATTGTACTCAAACACTTTCTAAAGTTTCATGGCGGTCAGTGACTAAAATAATATTAATACAGCTTATATAAAAAACAAATAGACATTATGACTCCGCCCCACCCCCATGGCCAAATCGGTGCAATATTTTAATTTCAAAACACCAATTGATTTCAATCGGGATCATAATTAATATACTTTTTTGTCAATATTTTTTAAGATAGTGTAAAATCAAATGGGGAATAAATTGAAATTAAGGGCCCTTGGTAAAAAAGGTGCACGAGGTTCATATCTCAAAAGGCCTGAAGGGTCATCATGGAGATATGTGTTTATATTAGTCTAAATTGTTTAAACTATAATTGGAAATAAAGCTTTAAAAGTTTAAGAAAAAAATATTTGGCGCCCCGACCTAGAAGAAAGAGACGATACGAGTTTATTACCACCTTATAGAATTTCAATCATCATCATCATCATCAGTCCCGTGACCGTTGCGGTCGTTGGGGGGAGCGCAAGGACACATCAACAGATAACGATATCCACATATGTCTATTTTGAGCGCGGCCAATAATTCATGCCATTTCATCCCTGTCCATTCCTTTATGTTGTCCAGCCAGCTTTTCCGTTGTCGACCTCTTCGCCGGCCCCCTTCTACAGTAACTTGAAGGATATTTTTGTCAGGGCATCATGACGCAGTACATGGCCGAACCATGCCATCTTACGTCTCTTAATTGTGTTATGATGGTTTCTTGATGACCCGCAATAGAGTTTATTCTGTCCCAGACATATTCATTGGTCTTGTGTTCTAAATAGGAGATCTGGAGAATTTTCCTCATGCATTTGTTTTCAAATGCCTGCAGCTTGCTTTCAGTGGTGCATGTCCAGGTCTCACATCCATAAAGGACAATGTTTTAACGAGAGCTCTGTAAAGCCTGAGCTTTGTTGGCAGGCTAATGTTTTTGCTGTTCTATATTTTGGTTAACTTCGTCATTGCTGCCATTGCCGACCCAATTCTAGCTCGAATTTCAGCTTCACAGGTACCATCTCTAGATATAATGGCTCTTAGATATTTAAAGTTATGTACCTCCTCCAGCTTGTTTGTTTGGTTAGTTACGATGTTTGCCATACTGGCAGCTGAGTATTAACCAATATCTTGCTTTTCTCTGAGCTTATTTCCATTCCATATGCACCTGATATGTCTGCAAGTTTGTCAGTGAGCTCCTGTAGTTCTTTACTGCTCCCAGCCAAAAGATCTTGTCATCAGCAAATCTAGGTTGCATAAAGGGTCTTCCACCTATAGAGATGGATGTGTGGTGATCACTGAATGTTTCTTGCATGATTTTTTCAAGGAAGATATTGAATAGGACAGGTGAGAGAATGCAGCCCTGGCGGACTCCGATCGTCGTTTTCAAGAAGTCCCCTACGCAGCCTTTAAATAAAACTGCACTGCTGACCTGATTATAGAGTTCTTCGATCATCTTTACCAGTCCTTCTTCAATGTTTAAACTTCTCATCACTTGCCAAAGTCCCTCGTGCCATACTCAATCAAAGGCTTTCTTGAAGTCTATGAAGTTGTGATGGAGTTCGCGTTTCTGCTGTAGATGTTTTTCAATGAGAAAGCGAAAGTTGAAGATCTGCTCGACTGTGCTTCTGCCTGGTCTAAAACCTGCCTGTTCTTCTGCCAGTAATTCCTCGGATATTGGCTTTAGCGGCCGAGGATAATTTGTATTGACTTTCTTAGGTCATGGTATAAATAGCGATTGCGTCCAATCTTTGGGCCACATCTTATTTTCAAATATTTTCTGGCAGAGTTTAGTTAGGACTTTTGATACCTCTGCTCCTCCATGTTTCTGCAATTCTGCAGGGATTTTTCAACTCCAGGCGACTTACCCCCTTTTAAGTTCCGTACTACCTCTTCAACTTCGCTCAACAGCACTGGTGGATCATTCATCTCTCTGTCCTCTTGATTCTGTAGTATGTTGCTATCTCGATTGATTTTATAATTGTACAGTTCGGTGCAATATTCTGTCCATCGTATTAGTACCGCCATGTTATCAGTAAGGAGCTGCCCTTTACTGTCTTCAATTATCGAAGCTGTCACCTGGTGCATTTTTGTAAGATTTCTTAAGGAATTTCAATACGGGCCTTCAATTTTTTATATCATATTTGGTCTATAATTCAGCTATTTACCCAGTAGCCCTGTTTAAAATAACTTTGTATTGCTCACGTTAGAGGTGAATAACTGCGCCCCCGGCCCCTAATAAGTAGTATTTAACAACATTTTATGCCAGAAACACTTGCTTGAGTGCAACCAACAACTTCCCATAGTTTAATGACTATTTAATGAGTAAAACATATTTATACAGGTTCAAATAAACTATGACAAGGGCCGGGGTGGCTCAATCGGTTTAAGTTGGAAAAAAAATAATCCTAAAAGGGGAAAATGTGATAGAAGTAAATTTATTGACTTAATTGCTTCAATCGTATGCAGTCATATTTGGAATCTTTTGTTTGAGAAAATGAAAATCTCTGATAAATAAAACACTTTAAGAGAAAATTTGTTTGTTCTTACTATGAAATATATATATATATATATGAAGAGCTCAAGGGAAGAAACGGCTATGTCACATTTTTGTAGTTTTGAGATATTCAAGTTTTAAAGTTCAAATTTATACAGATTTTTTATACATTAACTAAATAGATTTGAATTTTTAATAGGGTCAGAGCCATACTTTTTTCATAAAACTTCATTCAGAGCATTCTATTTTTCATCCTCTATCAGATACAGGGGATAACTAAAAAATTTAAAAAATGTCACATAGCCGTTTCTTCCCTTGTGGTCTTCATATATATATATATATATATATATATATAAATATATATATATATAGTTTGGCATACATACGTCTCGAGAGACGATGGTGCATCACCGTTGGTCTGGGTTGCATTTCCTAGTGTGGCTGAGCAGTCCTATCCTTGATTTCTAGTCTTTTCCCCTGCTTTTGCACACAAGTTCTGTGCTTCCCAATGGTATGGCATTTCTCCTAGCTCTTCTTTCTGTAGCCTTCTCAATCCTTTGCTCCTCGCCTTCTAGGACGCCTTCTTTGACAACTGTGCGCCACGTAGATCGGTCTTCTGCTTTACATTCCCAGTCATTTGTGCTTATTCTGGCTGCTTTCATGTCTCTCTGGCAGACATGTTTAAATCGGAGACGTGGGCGATCTGTCTTCCTCTTACCCGATTACAGTTTTTCATACAGGTGGTCATTGGGGACCTGGGCTCATTCTTATAAAATGTCCTAACCATCTTCGGCGTCTTTCATTATTAATGTTTATTCCTACTAGATGATTTTAAATTAATAGATGATATTTAAATATGAACTTTATTTTTATCGAAATCCTTTAACAGTTCACTTCCAAAAAAACTATAATTACTATTGACAAATTTGAGCTGGTATAACTAATTTTGTTATATGCAAAGTTTTACTTTCTTTAAATTAAAAATTAACAATGGTATTTTATGGAGAAAAATATTTGTCCATACCTTTTAAACAAACTATTTCTTTACAATATGTGGTCAGGGTATTGAAGATATTTTATTATTTTCTGTTGATTTATAGTTTCAAGAATGTGCACATGTAAAACTGCTGTTTATTTTTTCATTTTAGCTTTTATTTCGAGTAGCACAGATCCACTGTTGATTGAAATTATTGAAAATCTTGCAAATGCATGTTCAAGTAAGTGAACATTTAACACTTTTTTGTCGCAATTTCTTTTTTGAATATCTATCATAATTATGTTTGCTAATAAAAGGCAAAGTCCTCACTCACACACTTACTTTATAAAAAAAAACTCATCACTAATTCTCTAAAATCTGGGAACTTGTTAAGTACAATCTCACAATAGTAAACAGCAAAAAGATATATAAATAACTAGAAAATAATTAATATGAAATAATAAACATAATTTTCCGCTCATTGGGTTCCATGGGCCCATGTAAAATGTAGTGTGTGTTTGTTTTTCACTATAAATGAGCAAGCTAAAAATTAGCTTATACTTTCTCTACTATTTAAATGGGGGCTGGATAACGAAGTTAATAGTGCGCTCGCCTCACAAGTTGAGGGGCGTGGGATCGAGGCAACGCAAAGCCACAATAAATAAATAGAGGTACAAAAGGATTTTTACAAACCACGTTTTTATAAGTGGACTAAAAGGAAGACGATAATTTAAAAGTTATAAGTTCCAATACTTTTATTAAATATGACTAAAACGTGGGGACTGCTCTTATGAGGTTTTACGTATGCAGTTCACTCATTCTCTCACTTATAGATCTCTCTTTTGTCTTCTAAAGTATGAAGCTTTAATTCTTTTAACAAACACCTATCTTTGTGTTGCTTTTTTTAAAATTAGGATTGGATTTTGAAGCACCCGCCCCCCGTTTTTTGTCATATTTGAGGAAAGTACTTGAACTTCAAAGTTTTAAATTATTTTCTTCTTTTAGTCCACTTATAAAAACGTGGTTTTTAAAAATCCTTTTTTAACTCTATTTATTTTATTCTTTTTAGTCTAAGTGGGTGAGTTTTGAAGTATTGGTTATGTTAAAATATAATAAGCATTGCTCGACAAACATTTACAGACTGGAAATGACTGATCTCCCCTTGATGTTAAACGTGGTTGATGTGGTCGGGGTTGGTGTGAACTCGGCACGTGAATGTAATGTAAACAAAAGCATACGGATGTTACATATGCTTACATACAGATAAATTAAAAAGTTCAATAATTTAATAACGTCATTTGATCGATCTGAAATTTTGATACAATGCATTGTCATCCAAGATATATCTGCCGTAAAATTTTGAGAGCTCTAGGACCATCAGAAGTTGTTTAATTTTACGTTGGCAGTTTTGAAAAATTGTGTACAGACAAATAAACAGGAACGAAACAGGAACGAAAGTGAGTTAATAAAAACGTGGTAAAAATGATGTATGACTAACGCTAGGTAAGCCCTCTGCTGACCTGGAAAGGAGTCAGGGCACCCACCAGGTCTACCAAGCCTCTTGTAAGTTCTAGTGGAAACATTAGGACCCCTACGACAATCGGCTTTGGGACTTAAAACACACCAAAAAAAATCAAATTTGTATACATAAACTTGATAAACTATACCAAAATACATAAAGCAATAAACTCGTAATGTTCATTCCTTTTGGTTCCTGGGCTAAAACTCTTCTGGTTTGTTAAAAATTCATTAATTATTCCATTTTTTTTTGCATGAGTAGATAAATATTGACAATAATGTCCTTCATAATCCAGATTAAAATAAAAAAGTGTTTTGAACTTTAACTAAGCTATACCACCAATCGGGCCCAGGGGCTTTTAATGTCATTATTTTCTTTAGAGAACCGTGTAATTATTGTATTCATCCAATCGATTTAAAAACTGAGAGGTTTTTATTACGTTCCAACAAAATATTCTAGCAAAACATGTTTTTAAATAGCATATTTAAGAGACGGGGCCCAAAAGTTTAATTTTAATTATTTTAAAATGTTTTTTTTTATATTTGTTCCTATGAACCCGTGGTTGAAGGGGTTCTAATGTTTCATTAGATATATCTCGGAACTTGGTAGACTTGGCGACCCCCATCTCCTTTCGAAGTCACTGTTGGACTTCTTAGCAAAAGTCATTCATCAATATTGTTATTTTGGCTTAACGTGGGCTAGTTCCGACGAGATCAAGCTTTTTGAGGCTTGTGTTTGTTATATTACATTTCTATGAAAGGTGTTTTAAACAGTGGCAACTGGGTGAATGATTTGTAATAAGCAGTTGTTTTGAAGTGAAATCTTACACCGCTTTGGCCCGGGGGGCCTTAATGTTTTTTCTTATATAAGCTGTATAAATATATTTTAGTCATTGATCGCCATGAAACTTTAGAAAGTGTGTATTATCTAAACAGACATTTCTTCTATAAAGAACATTATTGCTGCCACAGACCATGTCGGTCTGATGGAAAATGACGCAGTCACAGTTCACATGCCACTGCTATGAGTTTTTCATGCATTACCTAGATGCCTTTGTTAGGTACCCATTTGGTGCTGGGTGGATTAAGGCCATTCTTTCGCCCCTGAAACAACTCCCTGCCTTCACAGATATTTGAACCCGTGACCATCGGTAAATAATTCGAGCGTGCATGCCACTCGACTGCTGTATCTCTACACTCCCTGGAAGGGTTCTGGCTAAAATGGATGTTTATTGATCAAATATTGTACATACAATGTGTATGGCTCATATTAAATAACTATATGGCATTGAAACTCTAATGTCCAAAAGCTAATCAGATATCATTTCGAAATTGTACTCATGGGACTCTCTTAAATATTGAACCGAAACAGATCAACATACTTATTTCCATGTTATGACGACAATCAACGGTCTTTGTTATTTATGGTCCCACTTTCAAGAAATTTGATTCGCGAGTTCAACGTTAACTAAATCCAAATTTTCTGCCACACAGCGCGCGTATATTGCTAGTAAATATTAATATTAAAAATATTTTTTTCTCTACAATTCAAAAAGAATTACTTCTTTATTTTTCTTATAGCAATAACTTCATATTTATTATTTTTAATTGTAATTGTACAAAAAAGATTCAATTTACATCCCTAAACATGATCCTAATGCAGGTAGAAAAATAAATGTTTTGCCATTTATATTATTAGCATTATATCTTCAAGTGATTTCTAATGTTTTAATTGAATAAGAAAATTATATACAACACATAAGTCATTTTCCTACACGGAACGATGTATATCGACCATACACGTGACATATTTCTAGCGTAATTATGTTTTATACCTTCCGACTTTTTGAATTTTACAATATGTTTTATATTAGGCCGGGATCCATTCAATGTCTTATTATATTGTTCCAATGAGTAAACATAAATAATATTTACTACTTGGTTAATTGATAAATTTAGACCAAACTTCGTGCAAAGAAACATAATACCCTATGTTAAAATTATTAATATAATTTAATTTCTAAACTCTACCCAATCTAGGCAAGTGGTCAAACCATTTATTATTTTTTTTTAAATTTCTTTTTTAAAATAAGTTCTTTAGATAGTATTTTAATGCTGGTTACAGTTTGGATTGTTTGAAATTGACGATAAATGTTTCCCATGTAACAATTTTTAAAAAAAAATCATTATATAATTTAACTACAATGAAACTCCATTTTTAGGAATTGTGGTCATTTGATCTTCTCGTAAGAGTTTAAACAAATAAAAACACATACAAAAATCAACGTTGCTATAAATATATATGTGTATATACATATATATATGTATATATATATATATATATATGTCTATTATATAGATATATATATATACATATATATATAGATATACAAATATATATATATATATATATATATATATATATATATATTATATATATATATATATATATATATATATATATATATATACATGAGGTGTCCACTTGCAATACCACTAAGTCACTTTTTAGTGATTTTGAGATAAATAGGCATTAACAAATATTTTTAAAATAACTATAATTTATTATCTCTATAGAAGTCTGTTGTTTTTGTGCTGAAAGTCGTTCACATAAGAGTACAATTTTGAGAAAATAAATAGTTCATGTATTTTTGTTTTTATGGCGCGATAATTTTATCATTTTTCACAACTGAAACACATTTGTTTGTAAAATGTGTATTGTTTTTTTAGAACATCAACACTTTTTTATGACACATTGTCCAAAATAAAGTAGAAAACCACAATATATACATTAAAGTTACTTGTTTAAATACACGTGTTCTTTTTACCAGTCTGGTAACTTAATGCCGCTAAATGTTATGATAATAACATTACATAAAAATAGTTTGAGATTACTTCTTGATTTACAATAAAAATAAATGAATTAAATAACAACACCGTTTACTAAGCTTACTCTTGAGCATGCAATACACAGTTGGCTATCATTATAAATATCAAAAATTGATTTCTCTGACACGGAGAAAATTCAAGAAAAGGTAAAGTGCTTTAAAACTAAAGAACGATTTACTTTGACTGAAAAAATGTAAACCATGCATAGAAAATTGTCCCACATCCTGTAGACCTGGCTTAGCAAAAGATCGCATTCAGAAACAAAACTCATGTAACGTTTTACCCGATTAAAGATAAGTCATTTCAATTTAATAAAAACGATCATAAGTAAAGCTATTTTCGTTAACATTTGGTCACGTTAGTATCCCTCCCACAAAAACTGCCCGAATGGCTTATGTAATCACATATCTAATGTGTTGCTGTTTAACAAAAGATGTACAGTGTTACCTTGGGATAAGAATGTTTCAAAATACGTAAAATCCAAGATACGAAAGGTCACTCGAAAAAAATTGTTGTTCCAAAATACGAAACAAAAATCCAATATTCGGAAATAGCACAGCTGACAACATTGATCAACCCATGACTTCATTCAACGCGCCACCAACAGTTATTGCGAAGTTAAATTACATTTGCCTGACTCCTTTCAGAAACATTGTAAAATGCAGTAAAAAATATGCTTGCTTGTATCAACATTTACTGAGACCACTAGTAAGCGAATATTGAACATATTTTTTTTATGACAAGAAGAAGTTTGTGGAAGTTAGGGAAAGGAAATGAAAGTTGAAATAGAAAATTAGAAAGCTCAAAACATTTTTTTCTTCTATTTTAAATTAAAAAGCGAAAAAAAATTACATTAGTTAAAGTATTATATCAAATTTGTTTCGTGTACAGTTTTACTGTATTAATATATCTGTTTAGTTAGCATTAATTCATGCAAAGTTTGTACAATACATTTTATTTTCCTAAACTTAAGTGTTTTGTACGTATGTATGAATGGCAACCGTACGTCCTCATGGGACGATGGCGTGCACTCCTGCTCCTCTGCCCACCTCCCCTTTCTCCTGGCCCTTCTCTCTTCACTCAAAGCTATAAGGGATGCTTCCGCGACATAAATGCCCTCACGCACTTTTTCCCGCCAGGAGGTGTGCTCCTCGGCAATGGTCGCCCACAATTTTATGGTCTATGTGTACCAATGACAGGTCTTTCTTGCAGACGTCCTTGAAGCGCAAGCAGGGGTGATCTCTTTTTCTCATACCAGTTGCCAGCTCACCGTAAAGCAATGCTCGATGAATGCGCTCCGAGCTCATCCTGCGGACATGACCCAACCACCGCAGGCACCTCTCACTCAAAATTGAGTGCATACTCAGCATATGGCTGCTTCTGAGTACCTCGACATTGATGATTGTCAAGTGAGAATCACGAGATTAGTGACGAGAGGTCACATGGGTAGAAATGGCGCGAAAGCAGTTGTCAGAGAGGAATGGCGAATGTGTGGCGGATGTATTTTTATTCTCTGAACAATAAACAAGGAGCAGTGTGTGAATTCCACTGGACAATATATTTAATTTTAATTTTATGAATATTAATTGTTAAAAGTATTTTTTACTTACACAAAATTATAGTTGTTTTAAAATTTCAGTTTCATTTTTTTAGTAAAGGTAGACTATTAAAGTCGTACATATTTTTTTCTCTTTATTTTCATGTCTAGATATTGTATGTAAGGCAATGAATGTCCATTGATGATAAATATTTAAAATTTAAATATACATGTTTATTAATTTGATTTTATTAAGACGAAAAATGTTGTATTTCATAAACATTTTTTTTGAAGGATGAGGGTGAATGTCACGTGAGAATCACGAGATTAGTGACGAAAGTTCACATGGGTAGAAAGGGCGCGAAAGCAGTTGTCCGAGAGGAATGGCGAATGTGTGGCGGACGTCTCCATGTTGTTAAACCTCAAAGTTATATTTGTGTATGTATTGTGCATATTAAAGTTATGTTGTTGACAACAGCATTTCAATGAATTAGTGCACGAAAGTTTGTGTATTGTGAGAACGCCTACAGAAAACAAATATAACAATGTTCTTGTTCTGCCACTTGTTGTGTAGAATCCTACGCAAGCATCGTAAGTGGAAGCTGTTGAGCTGCTTTGTTTGTTTGGCATAGGTCGTCCAGAACTCACTGCCATAGAGGAGTGTGCTGAGCACGTTGGCCTGGTACACAGTGATTTTCGTCCTATCTGTGAGCTGCGCATTGTTCCACACTCTTTAATTCAGCCAAGCCATTAATGATGCGGCCTTGCCGATTCTGGTTCCTAATTCCTTATCCAGGGAGAGTGTTCCTGTGATGTTACTGCCTAGGTAGGTGAAATCCTCGACGACATCCAAGGTGTTTCTCTCAATGGAGATTACTGGAAGGCTCTCAGTGCCTTGTCTCATAATGTTTGGTCTTTTCAGGCTAATCGTTAAACAAAAATCATTGCATGCCTCTGAGAACTTATTGACCATCTGTTAGAGTCCTAAATCTGTATGTGAAGTAAGGGCTGCGTCATCTGCGAAGAAAATTTTTCGATTAATACAGTTTCAATTTGCTCTTCACAAGGAGCCGGCTGTTGCTGTATAGGTTTCCATCCATCCTGGTATGAATGTTTACATCCTCGGAGCAGTCCTCGAAAGCATGTCGCAATGGCATCGAGAAAAATATACCAAAGAGTGTTGGAGCCAGTACGCAGCCTTTTTTGACTCCGCTACAAACTGGGAATTGTTCTGAGGTGGCACCATCGAAGAGTGCTGTGCTGTGCATATTGGTGTGGAAGGACTCGATGATAGAAAGTAGCCGCGGCGGACATCCTATTTTTAGTACACTTAGCAGACCCTTGCGGCTGACAAGGTCAAATGCCTTTGTTAAATCTATGAAGGCAATGAAGAGGGGTTTCTGTTGCTCCTGACATTTCTCTTGTCGCTGACGGAGTGAGAAAACCGTGTCCATGGTTTATCGGCCAGCCCGAAAACCACATTTTTATTCTTGGTAGACAATTTGTGCCAGAATTTGCAGGCGTGCACGGACCACTATGGAAAAAGGCCTTTCCCACAATACTCAATAAGTAGATACCACAATAGTTATTGCAATCGCTGCGATCACCTTTGTTCTTTTTTAAAGCGTGACAATTTTGGCGTCGCGCATTTCCTGTGGGATGTGAACGCGTTCCCAGCAATCGCATATGCGTTCGTGCAGAGGATTCAGTAGCTCTAGTTTGCGGTACTTAAGGACCTCTGCAGGAATGCCATCGTTACCTGGAGCCTTCCCATTTCTCAGATGATCGATGGCCTTACTAAGCTCCTCCAATGACGGTGGGGCATCAATCTTATCTAAAACTGGTAGTTCTAGGATTCTAACTATGGCAGAGTCAGTTACTAAATTCCGTGTCGCATATAGTTCTAGATAATGCTCAGTCCAGCGCCGCAACTGCTGGTCTCGTTCTGTAATCATCACACCTGACTTTGCCGTAATTGGAGCTGACTTTGATATTGTGGGTCCTGTGTCCTTTTTTATGCCTTCGTATATTTTTTTTATATCTGCCTGGTCGGCAGCAAATTGAATGCTTTTACATAGGTCCACCCAATAAGTGTTTGTGCAAAAAACGTGCAGTCTTCTGGGCTGTGTTTCTGGCATTTCTGAGATATTGTGGTGTGTCAAGTCCTGGGGCAGCTTTATATGCCAATAGGGCTTTTATTTTTTTCTCCGTCACGGGCGTCATTGTAAACCAGTGGGCCTCGAACCAATCCGCATTGTTTCTTTCATTCCTCCAGAGAATGGCAAGAGAGGTTTTGTATATAGTTTCTCGAAGATGGAGCCATGTCGCATCAATTTGTTCTGTCGCAGCCACTTTAGCATCATGAGGATTGGGGATTGATTTCTGCGTGGTATTGGCCTTAAGAGCTGCCTCAAGCCTGTTGTTAAGCTGTTCCCATATCTCAGAGCAGTTGATATGGTACGTATTAATGCGAGTTTTATCCTTGCTCTTAGAGTAACACAACTTTTTCAGTATTAATTTAATTTTACTTACGACCAGAGAGTGGTCTGTGTCACAGTCGCCACTGTGGGAACTGCGTGTTTGGAGCAGCCTGGCCAGGTAAGAGAGCCTGTTGAGAACCAGATCAAGTTCGCGCCTGTACTTGGAGTGAGGGTGTCTCCATGAAACTTTGTGGATGTTCTTGCATTTGAAGAATGTGTTTGTTACGCACAGATTGTGAGTACTGCATACCTCGAGCAGTCGCTGGCTGTTGTCATTAATTTTACCAATGCCGTGTAAGCCAATGGTGGTAGACCATGCATTGTGATCATCGACCACTTTGGCGTTGAAGTCGCCGAAGAGGTATAGCCTCTCATGTGTGGGGATATTTGCTACTGCGGAGTCCAGAGCCTCGTGGAAGTTGTCTTTTAATTCTGCTTCAGAGCAGAGAGTTGGTGCATACAGGCTGAGGATATGAGATGCGCCCGATGATGTTAAAAGTTTAATGCCAAGTATCCTCTCAATGACTTATGCCGCCAATTCAACATATAACATAAAATAGTTTTTTATGGTGAAACCAACGAAGTGCTGCCTTGGTCTGTCTGATGGTAGTCCTTTCCAGACAAATGTGTAGTTTCGTACGTAGTGACGCTATATTTGCTGCTATCCGTTCTCCTCAACTGCCACCTCCTCCGATACTCCGCACATCGCCTCACTCGAAAGGAAATGTATGTGTGTACATTATTTCTTAAACATATGTTAAAGGCAAGGTGTGAAATTCAGGCATTCTATAGCATGCCTAGGACATATATAGAATGACTGATGGTTTTAGACAAAGTATGAAATGATTGATATTTCTCACACATTGCCTAGGCATTCTATAGAATGCTGACTTGTTATCCGGCAAGTATGTAACTAACCTATCTCCAATATTTTGCCCGCCATTTATGTTGGCAGTGGTGCTTTTGTTGTTGTTTAATGATAGCGATCGAAACCTGTGATTGTTGAAAGTTATTGTAAGACAGCGTTTAACCGGTACGAGGTTGCAATACCACATCACGGACAATTATTATCAAAAGTTCTCCTTACGACGTCAGTGTATATCAGCCGGCTGAGATTCAACATATGTTATCACATAAAGTTTCCCCTTGGATTGCTGTGTGACCGTGTCGGAAGAGAATGTAGTGCTAGGACAGTAATCATGCTATGTTGACAAGAAACGACAATGCTACAAAGAAGTATCTAAATTAAAAAGTAAATGCTGTTAAAAACAGCGTTCTTTTAACCGAAATTAGTTACCAACAGTTAGTTGACGATGTAAAAAAGGCTAAGACCACCATTAACCAAAAACGACGGTACTATTGGCCGGTGAAACACTATGATGTCATGATGGTTAAAAATAATAGTAAGTTGATCTACCCTGTTACAGAAGGTGTGAGTCCCATTCAGTTTTACGTCGCAGACTCCGAGATATTTGACGTACTTCATAAGGTACTTTGGTCATTGGTCATTGAAGACGGGTCAGAATGTTGAAAGAACTTTCAAGCAAATACAAGAACGTTACCCGTCATAATATTGAACTGTATATTAACATTTGGGCACCTTGTCAGAAAAAACAAAAAAGGCGTCAAAAAATTATTTGTGTTAAAGCCAATGTTTTTTTTTCTGAATTCAACTCCCGCTGTCAGGTCGATCTAATAGACTTTCAATCCCATCCTGATGGGGAATACACGTTTATAATGGTGTATCAAGATCTAATCGGCATCCTTCCGTCTCGCGAGACGATGGTGCATCACCGTTGAGTTGGGTTGCATTTCTTCGAGTGGCTGTGCCTTCCTATCCTTGAGTGACAGTCTTTATCACAGCTTTTACACACGAATTATGTTCTACCAAATGTTTTGGCATTTCTCCTAGCTCTTCTTTCTGTAGCCTCCTCCATGCTACGCTCCTCGGCTACTATGATGCCCTCTTTGACAACTGTGCGCCACGTAGATCAGTCTTCTGCCTTACACTCCCAGTCGCTTGTGCGTATTCTGGCTGCTTTCATGTCCCTTTGGCAGACATCTTTATATCGCAGACATGGGAGACATGTCTACCTCTTTCCCAATGCCAGTTCTCCATATAGCAGATCCTTGGGGATTCGGCCAGGCGTCTTTCACTAAGGATTGAGAACATGCTTTGGGTATTGTCACGCATTAGGACCTCAGTGTTAGGCACCTTGTCATGCCATTTAATGCCTAGGATGCATCGAAGGCATCTCAAGTGGAAGCTATTAAGCTTGTGCTCTTGGGATGTATAAGTGGTCCATGTCTCGCTCCCGTATAGCAGTGTACTAATGACGCAGGCTCTATAGACACACAGTTTGGTTTTCTCTGTTAACTTGGTGTTTTGTCAGACGCGTTTGCTTAATTTAGCCATTGTGGCAGCTGCCTTGCCAATTCTACAGTTTATTTCCTCTTCAATGGACAATGTATTGGAGACCTTGGAACCCAAGTAGGTGAAGCTATCCACAACCTCCAAGTTTTCATTTTCAATATTGATGCTAGGAGGAGGTTGTGTGTCTTGGGCTATGATGTTTGTCTTTTTCGAGCTGATTTGCAGACCAAATTGTTTGCTGGCATTGGAGAAGCTTGACACGAGTTGTTGCAAATCAGTTTCTGTGTGTACTGTTAATGCCACATCATCTGCAAAGAGTAGCTCACAAATTAGGATATCTGTCGTTTTGGTCTTAGCTCGGAGGTGGGCAGTGTTGAAAAGTCATCCATCAGCTCTGGTGTGTAACCAGATTCCATCACTGCTATCATTGAATGCGTATCGAAGCAGTACAGAGAAGAATATTGCGAACAGTGTAGGTGCGAGTACACAACCTTGATTAACTCCGCTGCTGACAGGAAAGGCTTCTGACGTAGCCCCATCGAACTGCACTGTGCCCTGCATATTATCATGGAACTGCCTGATGATGGCGAGTAGGTGTGGGGGACATCCGATTTTTACCAGGATTTGGAATAGCCCGTTGCGACTGACGAAATCAAAGGCTTTCGTAAGGTCCACAAAGGCATCATATAGTGGCATCTGTTGCTCTCTGCATTTTTCTTGGAGCTGCCGTATGGAGAGTACCATATCTATGGTAGACCGACCAGCCCGAAAACCACACTGAGATTCTGGATAGACACGGGATGCTAGACTCTGTAAACGTGTTAGTATGACACGGGCGAAGGCCTTTCCTACAATACTAATGAGTGAGATGCCACGATAGTTATTACAGTCACTTCTATCACCCTTGTTTTTATATAGTGTCACTATATTTGCATCCTTTACTTCGTGTGGGGATATAGCCCTGTTCCCTGCAGAGGGACAGAAGCTCGTTCAATGGCTGTAGTAAGACTGTCTTGCCACTCTTTAGAGCTTCCGGTGGTGTGCAATCATTCCCAGGGGCTTTTCCACAAGCTAGGCTGTCAATTGCTCTGCTCAGCTCTTCCTGAGTGGGCATGATATCAAGTTCTTCCATGAGTGGCATTTCGGGGATGTCATCTAGAGCGGTGCTGGAGACTGTGGTAACTGTTGAGTACAGTTCCAGATAATGCTCAACCCACCGTTTTAGCTGTCCTGCCTGGTCTTGGATAAGTTCTCCACTTTTGGACTTTAAGGGGGGCAACTTTGGAAGTCAATGGGCCAGTTGCTCTTTTGATATTTTCGTACATGGCTTTGGCATTGCCCATGTCTGCAGCAGATTGTATGCTGGAGCAGATGTTTAGCCAGTAGTTATTGGCACATTGACGGGAAACTTTTTGGGCATGCGACCTTTCTGATTTTAATGCATGCAGCCTGTCGGGTGTGGGCTTTTCCTTATAGGCCATAAGAGCTTTCCGTTTGGCTACAATGACGGGTTCATCTCGTCCCAATATTCATCAAACCAGTCCATATTTGTGTGAGATTTCTTGCCAAAGGCATCTATTGCTGATGTATAGATTGTGTCTCTGAGATGCGTCCATTTGGAGTCAATGGTGACGCTTGGGGACGTCTTTGAGAGACCTTCCTTCACTGTCAGTGAATAGCTTCGTTTTCACTGGGTCTTTCATGCAGAAGGTGTTGATGCGTGGACATCCCTTTTTCTTGGTGTGGTACGAGTTTTCCCTCATAATTCGTACCTTGCTGGCTACAAGGGATTGATCCGTGTCGTAGTCGGCGCTGTGATAGCTGCGGGTAAGTAGGACGCTAGCCAGTTGTGCACGCCTGGTGATGATGAGGTCCAGCTGGTGCCATTGGCGCGATCGAGGGTTTCTCCACGATACTTGGTGTATATCCTTGCAATTGAAGAAAGTGTTGGTCACACACAAGCCTTGTGAGCAGCACAGTTCCAGAAGCCTCTGAACGTTCTCATTTATCTTTCCTCTTCCAAAGAGTCCAAGGCATGTGGGCCAGGCTTCGTGGTCGCGCCCCACTCTAACATTGAAATCTCCTAGAAGATAGATTGCATCGATCGTCCTTGGGGATGCTGGCTATTGTCTGGTCTAAAACTCTATAGAACTGATCCTTCTCTTCCGGGGTTGAACAGAGAGTTGGGACATACACACTAAGAATGATTGCTGGGCCCGCAGCAGTTTTGAGTCTTAGAGTGATGATCCTCTCTGCACCTGTTGACGGGGGTTCAATGGATGGTAGAAGGGTGTTCTTAACCACGAAACCTACACCATGCTGTCTTGGTTCATCTGTAGGTATGCCTTGCCAGAAGAAGGAGTAATTTGCCTCTTTTAGTGATCCGTTGTCCTGGAGTCTTGTCTCCCGAAGGCATGCTATGTCAATATTTAGCCTCTTGAGCTCTCTATCGAATATACCTGTCTTTCGTGTGTTGTTTATTGACTGCAGATCATCAGTGATGCCGGGACACATAGTCCTCACGATCCAGCTAGCATTTTTTATTTTATTTTATTTAGCTGGTGCAGGGCTTTATGGCCCACTTGTTGAGTGGAACTTTAATCTCCACGCATCCAGTGGAGAAGGCAGGCCATGACGGGATAGCACCTATTTGGCGGGCGTTAGTTGTCCAGTGAGACTTTGGTAGTCTCTCCCACCGTCGGAAGCCTAGCTCTACGTTAATTGAGCTTTGGCTTAGAACCGGTAACTGCTGCTTCCCGTGTTTTGTCGACACCTTGCGGCGTCGATGGAGTGTCCTCTCCAGAGGTGATGCAGGCCTAGGTGGGTATTATGGAGAATTAGCTGCTGCCCATACAGCATATCCCCTTCTCCACGTCAAGGGAGCGACTTGCGTCGATACAGCTTGGCTGCCATTGGCGTCGCAGGAGCTGCCGGAATGTACTATTATGTATATACCGCCTGTAGGTGCTCCATTACCTGTTTTTCTGTCAGGGTAAAAACGAGTAGCGGGTGTGGTTGCAAGGCAGCGGAGGTTTGAAGTCGGAATTTCCTTCTCCTAGATGAACTACCAGCCAATGTTAACGAGCATCATCTACCTGTCGGGTTGCCCAGTGGGAGTAAAATCGCCAGCAGCAGGAATCGAGCCCGTGACCGATTTTTGGGGCCTCGGTACAACAGACACAGCGCACTATCACTTAGACCACCGCGCAACTCTGTATCAAGATAATCTTAACGAGTTCGTGGTTCTCAGGGCCCTGAAGACAAAGAAGGCACAAGTAGAATACAAGCTCGTAGACATATTTACATTGCTTGGTGTTCCAATGATTCTACAGTGAGATAAAGTCAGAAAATTTGCAAAAAATGTGGTAAGCAGCTTAAAGAGCGCTGGTAACCTTGAGGATCGTTCATGGTCAGCGACGCTACTCACACAGATAAGGGGAGCGTTGAAAGAGGTAACCAGTACATCGAAAATATGCTGTGTGCTTGAATCCAAGATAAAAAAAACTGACACTGGAGTGAAGGGTTACAGTTCATCCAACTCATGAAGACCAGAGAATGTCATTCTGAGTTTAAAAGATCATCATAAGAAGCTCTCTTTGGCTGCAGAGCTAAAGTAGGCCTCACAACGTCGTCCCTACCTGACGATGTTTTACAAGATATTGAAACAATAAGACCTCGAAAAAATAGTACAGATAGTACAAACAACTCAAGAGCAGGAATACAGAGATAAAGGAATGCAAGAGACAGCTAGTTTTGCGGAAGACATGCATGAGAATGCAATCCATGATGATAGAAACCAAAGCAATTGTGAAGCCATGGTTATTGAAGATCATTCGGTTACCGCGGGTAACGAAGACCCTTTTCTTCTACTACCTGCTGCTTCTGATTAAATAAAACCAGCGGTGCTCATACATGTCGACAATGTAGCCGAAATGTTCATTCCATCTGTGGGCATTATGCTAAAGGCAATGACGACAACGAAGTAATAGGTTATGGGGTTAGAATTGTGTGCACTGTTTTCTTCAATATTGAGAACGCTATCAAAAATTAAATGGAATTGTAATTGAACCACGAAATACAGGCGAAACGAATAAAAAGTGGAGGCTCGGATAAAAAATTCCCCCTGCGCTTTTTGGAGCCACTGTTCGAGTTCCGATTTCCCATTTTGACACAGGGTGGGGAGACTTTCAAAATCTGTTGGCAGTTGTAATGAGCATGACAGAAGATGGCTTTTACCGGTATCGCACTTAGCAGCTCCTAAAGTGTTATGGCGATCGAATGAATGATGTGGCAATGCATAAAGATAAACAGAGAGACAGACACACAGGCAATAATTTATATACTATAGTAAGTAGGCCTGTCAATGCGTACCGATGGACCCGGAGAACCTGCAGGGCAATATTGCCCGGTATTAAAATTGCGCCCGGTTACCCGTGAACAAAAGTGGCTGCAATATCTATACCAACGGTGTCTAAACTGCGGATCGCAAGACGCATGCGGAAATTCTGTGTTCACATTACGGCTCGCGAACAATTTATCAAATTGAAACTTATAGTTTGAAATATATGTTAGAAATACGTTTAACAAGAAAATCCTTAACAAGAAATGTGAGTAAATAGGAAATAAAATATGATCCCGAAAAAAACTTCCATATATTTGTATACAATTTTTTCTGAACATGAAAAGAACATCAACAAAAAATATATTTTGTTTCTTTGATTGAATAAATAATGAACAAAACGGAAACATAAGGAGCCGCCGAAAAGCTCGAAATGAAAGTGAGGCGTTGTTTTGCGGTATTAATAACATCACTCTTGCTTTTATTAAATTACATGACGCTAACTTAGCTTTGAAATACAACAAAAACATTGAGTTAACGGTTAAGACTAGCATTTTTTTAATCAAACCCTTTTACTCCTCCCTTTCCTCCTATCCCAACCATTCTTGAAAAAAAAACCTAATCAATTATTGTTTTATTTTTTTAATAATATTTACGCGTTCAAAGACTTTCTTAGTAATAACAAAAATAAATTATTAATTTTTTTTTAAAATATTTTTTTTCAAAATGGTTGGAAATAATTTGAGCTTGATTTAAAATTTAAATATTGAATGGAGTGAAAGGTTTGTAATTGGTTGGTGAAATAAATAGTCACCACCCACCCACAGGTTTCGGCATACTAACTGACGCACCTTTAAGCCACTGAAACTATTGAAAACCCATGCCATTTCCATTCACTTGTGTTTCTTGTGTTTGTTAACATGTGTAGGCATAGCAGAAAATATGATTTTTTATAAGACGTACACATTTTTTAGTATTTAAAGTTAATAAATTGAAATAGTTATTATCGCCGCCTAGTGGGCATTAACATTTGAACATGTTTGTTCCTTCATGTCTATCTAAGGGTTGTGTAAGATTATCTTTGTGTGGTATTTCCTAGTTAAAATTAACTGCCTTAGCATTATTACTACTTCACTATCTTTGTTTATCCTCAAGTGTTTAAATGTTTAATGATTCAAATAATTATATTACACTTGTCAGTTTTAATATTCTCCAGTAAGGATTCTGACAGATCATTTAAATTTTTTCTCTAGATATCTAACATTATACAAACAATTTTGGCTTCAAACGACCACAAGAATAGTATTAAATAATATTGCATATATTTTTAAAACTGAACCTATATCAGGAATAAAACACACACTTACCCGCAACAAATAAGATAATTGAGTACGTTTTATGTCATTTGGGGCATTGGATATCTCATAAGAATCCACCCTCAGATTATAACAAAATATGGTACTATTAAATGTTGAATTTTTAGTAACACCAAAACAACTTTCTTAATTTTATTCACACATTTAAAAATTAGCTTAACATTGTGTATCATTGAATTGAAGTATTTTTAAAGCATCCAAAATATAAAGAAAGCAACCGAAAAAGAGGAAACTAAATTAAATGTTATAAACCCAAAGTATTATACAAAAATGACACATCTCAATAAAAAAATGTATCGTTCAATTTATGCGCACGGAGATAAAGTGAATTTAAAATCAAACTGCTTAAAAAATGTATTGCAAAATACCTCACATAAATTAAAGTCTGTCTGAAATAGTTCAATATGGGCATGACATTTAAATTTTCTCACATTATTTCTATACATGTGATTGTAAAGTTTTCGGCTTTCAGGCAAAAAGAACTATTACAAAATAGATACAAAAACGATTTTTCGTTTAAAAGGATTCATGGTTTAATTTGGTCACTGTTAATCGTATGCTTTTCTTGTTATGTGTAGCAAAGTTTTGAAACAAACAAAATTGCAAACATACATCCAAAAATTCAAACAAGCAAAAAAAAACACATAAAAACAAACACAAACTGGTCAGTATTATTAGATATAGATGTATAATTACTTATTTAATCATTTAAATATTTTAAAATATGTATATTGTATTTAATTTTTTCATTGTAGTTTTACTTAAAGCAATTAAAGAAGAAGAACAATTAAACAATAAGGAGGCACTCTACTGCATACATGGTAAGTACCGTTATAAAAGCATAGTTTTATATTAATATATATTAAATTGTTATATTTCTTACCTCCAAACAGTAAACTGAAAAAGTATTATAGGTACATATTAGCAATTATTAGATCGACAATTTGCACATTCACATTTTATTATTATTATTTTTTCTAATATACATAATAAAACTTTTTAACTTAAACAGACGAAAATAATTTGTAACGTATGTTGCTCAAAAACGTTATATTCATTAAAGTTTGTGTTCATCCAAATGTATCTTTTTAAGAATTCTAGAGTGATTAATTTTTTGTTTAATTTGTGAATGTTACCTTTTAATAAGATTTGTTATTATATTATAATATTTAAGTTTAAGGTTTCCAAGCCTGGGATAATTACTTTAAATCATCTTTTTGGGTCGATTTAATTTAAACTCTTATAACCCAGATTATATTTTAACTAGAGAGGCTCGTCAAGGAATCATAACTTTACAGACATTTCTGTACAGACAAATCAAAATCCTTGGCCAATGCTAGGCAATCGATCAACAGGTGTTTAACAATATCCTTAAAGTTGCAATAAACTTGGCAGCAGTATCTATTTTCATGTCAAACATTTGCAAGAAACCCCTTGTGGGACAGCATTCAGTCCTCATTTTTGTGATGTGTTTTGTGAGTATTACTAGGCAGTTTTCACCAGTTATTGCTATTGCTGTGCCACTGAGCTGCATCTTGTCTAATCAATAAATCGGGCCTTTATAGTGTCGGTGACTTAACACGGGATTAGCTGTTTAATTAATCTTCTCCCAAGTGGCAGGATGCACCCTTCTGTTTTCAGAATAACTCCGATCTTCCTTGCCTCTAGAGGGGATCGACTGATGGCTTACATAGAGAATCAGTGAAAACTACTACGGTTGGAAAAAAATTATCTTTGCTTGGATTCGGCGCAGCTTTTTCAAATCCATTTCGACAGCGTCTAGCTCAGCAACGTTGTTACTTGATACGTTTCCAGACTATCCAAACAGCTGTGCGCTATTTTGTCCAGGCTTTGTCATTCAATAAGCACGTCTTAGTATTTCCGTTCTTGAAATCTTAAATCGTGTACACTTAAATCATGCATTTGCAACTTTTAGATATTATCTTAAATGCTTAGTCGTGCTGAAGCGTGACTGAGTTAGCATTATTCACCACCATATTTGCCATAGTCAAATGTTCGTCAAGATAGTCAAAGCTTAGATGCGGTCTAATTTGACTGGTCAGGCGCATAATATGTTGTTTGTCTATCGAATGCATGAAGACGGACGTCTATAGTCTTGTGCTCTTTACATATATCTTGTATTTGAAAGCAGGATTCGCGATGCTCCAGCCAACTGTATCACTCAAAAGTGATCATGATATCCTTTTTTAGCCTTATTACCAGGAGTTCTACAATTGATATTATTTCTACAGTGAGGTATGAGGTACTTTACGCCCCGCATACAAATATGTATTGTATTTTGTTGAATCCCAAAAATTTTCAACTGCAAAGATGTATTCAAATACGCATTTTAAATCACTGAGATAAAGGGCCTTCAGTTGGCTTTCATCGGCAACCCAATTCTCGCACGCACAATTTTTTACCAAGTACAGTTTAGCTGTGGGTTTTGCGCACAATTTAATCACCTGGTTTTCCAGATGAACATTCTGGTCTAAATTTTAATCCCAAGTACGTCGGCTTACGAGCATAAATGAACATATTCCGCAGACAATATCAATTACCTAATGTTTAGGGCTTTTCTTCGATTAAAAATGGAGTAAACTGTTTAACTGGTAAAAAACACTAGACGCTATCGTTTGGCGAATGTATCAATAGGATTAAGATCACTGCAGTCGGTTAGGTTACGCAATTCAGTATTGTCATTCACTTAACACCAGATAACCAGGTCATCTGCAAACATGGCGTTCTCACATTTAAATTTCTCTGTTGGTCTTAAACATATGATCACAAAAAGATACAGCTCCAGATTTTCTCCAGTGGGAGTCAGTCCTCAAGAGGTTTATCGCTTAAAATTGCATCATCCATGCGTCTTAGTGTCGTCCTTTCTGTTAGGATCGATGAAATCAAGCGATCTACATTAGCAGTAAAAACTTAACTACTGTAGTTTTATTCCTGAGCGTAATATTCCTTAATAGGCTGTTTTGATATCGTTAAAGACATCTACTATGTATTTTTGGATCTGGAGTTCGCTAGTGATTGACTGTGTTGAACGTATAATTTGGTCCATCAGCTGCCGTTCCTTATGTAAACAATCTGGCGTCACAGGAACTCTCTTAGTTATATCTAGGAACTAGTAGGATCGCGCATCCACTTGATGCTTAGCTATGTTTTCAAGATACGACCTAGGGTAAATAGACATGTAGTTGGCAAGATGTACACCTCATTTTCCTTATTTGTAATTTATATTAAGTTGGCTTTATTCCACACCTTCAGCAGCGTTCTATTGATCCAAAAGTTTCATCACACCTACTGCACCTAAATGTTTAAGAATTTACTTGTGAACTTTGTTCGAAACTTATCGAATTCCATTTTCAAATCATTCAGTTTGAATATGGTCGCGTAAATATCGAAGTGGAGGCCTGTTGTCCCATAGCCCCCATTTTCTTCGTCGGCTTATGCAATGGCTTTAGTCAGACTGAGGAGAGGGGTTCAGTAATGGATCGACGTCTAAACGTTCGTCGAATATTGTTTAACAAGCTCAGTTCCGGTTCCTAATGAATTTAATCAACAACATTAGTCACGAGACAAGGAGAGTACACAGAAATCCTCATTCCTATTAGGAAGTCGTATAAGCTCTTCCCTTCTTACACATTGATCTTTCGGTCTCTAGCGTTCCTAGCAGCATTCGGTTATGTACGTGGGGCTTATTCGTACATTATCAATTCCACCAGAATTCTTATTAAGGTCGTACTGTTTCTAATGCTTATTAGTTAGGGCTCTGGATGCTTTTTGGCCATCGACATAACATTCTTGGGTAATGTTTGTTTCAGGAGACGGTCATAACACTACGTAATCGTGTCCTAAGCCACAAAGAGGCCAACCGTTTTTTGAACTAGGTGAATAAACAATAATAATGTTAAGGGTTGATCTTTCAAATCTATTTTTTACATTTGTTTCATACATCTAGAGTAGGGGTCTTAAATATGTGGCACGCATACACATCACCATGTGAATGTTTGTAGTTCGCCATTAAGCTTACACAAAGTGTACTATACGTAAAATTCAGACAGCTCTTACTTATACAATTAAATGTTATTCCTAATTTTTAGGGCTGTGGAAATTAAAGATTAAATCCTCGATTAATCGTTGAATATTTTAATGGATTAAAATTATTTTAATCGACAAAAATTTGATTAAAACTTAAGAAAATATTTCTTTTTCTGTTTTTTTTGGTCAATTTTTAATAATTAATTAATAATAATTTATTTATTTTTAAAAAAAAACTTTTACCGCGTATCATAATAAATTTATTTAGACGTGAAAAACGTACAGAAACATGGTAACCAATGACAGGAGAAATAACTCATTAAAACAAACATGTCAATTACCTGTTTTTGTTATTTTCTTTGACGCTTTCAGATGTATCTATGCATGTGCTAAAATTAATTGTTAATTAATCAATTAATTGATGAATTTTTACAGTTGTCTTAAGAGATAAAATGTTACATGCCTTCATTTGAGTTTGAGACCTTATATATAGAGATTCTTATCCTCTCTGTATAAAACCAAATAAAAATACAGGCATGATAAAAAATTTGAAGTGGATTGTGGTTTTATAATTCTAGATATACAATACAAGTGACGAAGAAGCCATGTTTCATGTTGCTTGTTTATTATTCAACTTTACATGTAAGGGACATCACTCAACATAATAAAACTAATACAAGTCAAGAGAGTGAGTTCCCCTAAGAATAAAACTCAATATATTACATCCCTTTACCCTTAGTAAATACTAACATAATTTCCAGAGAATAAATGATAGTACATGTATCTTAAAACTACCTTTTTATTCTCTACTTTAACACATTAGAATTTCCAAGCAATAATAAAAGAAAGATTGAATTATCATTGCTCTTCTATAAAGAAATGTATGAAACTGCATTATGAATAATCATCCCTTTTCAATTAATAACACCTCAAAAGTCAATACTAAACATTATATACATATATATATACATATATATGTATATAGGCCTATCCATTCCTTCTGAAATGTTAAACAATTCAATGAATCACTAAATATATTGTAACATGAACATTACATGATTTGAATCCTTACAAACAAATGCAAAATATGCTACAACATAATTACAATACAAAACAATGATGTCAAAGTCCTCTTTTAAAATCAAAGGTTTAACTTATCTGGGACTTTGATTTTCCTGTTTGACCTTCTCAGTGGCTGTTGATTTGGTGACTCAAGATTCTGACCATCTGGTCTCTCTAGCTCAGGGAGTCCAGGATCTAAATCCTTAATTCCAGAATTTACATTTTCTGACTCTAGAATACTTGGTTCACTCATATCAACAGACATTGGTTGTGGAACAAACTGAGTTGGTGTGAACCGGTCAGATCTGGTGGGATTGACAGATTCGCACTCATTATCTGCACAAGTTATTTTTAACTGGTCTGCATGTCTACGGACAATAAGTCCATTATTTGTTTTTACTTTATAAGACACAGGTCCTGTACATTGAACAATTTGACCTGGTATCCATTTTTCCCCTCTCCCATAATTTCTCAGATACAACTTTATCTATTGAAGTAAAACTAGATTCACTTGCTTTGTCCATTGAAAATATACTCCCCCAGTCTAACTTAAGATCAACTAACCAGTTCCTACCTAGTAATGGTGGTCCATTTCCTTCAACCACAAGAAGAGGAAGTTTAACACTTTGACCATTACAGCTTATATGAACTATACACTCTCCTATCACTGGAACATTGTCACCTGTGTATGTTGTTAGGCACTTGTGACATGGTTGTAGAGGCACTGATCCTCCTGTGACAGCGTCAAAGTCCTTCTTTGTGATGACGGTTAGAGATGCTCCAGTGTCAAGCTGGAAGATGATGCTCTTACCGTTGACACAAACTGGTACGTTGATGGGAGCATGACTTGTTGAATACACAGAGAACAGGTTGAACTCCGGCTGCGGATCAGTTTGATCATTTTCACTGGTAGAGTGGTTCATTGGTTGGGTTAGGCTGTCTCGGTGACAGTTAACATAGTGCTGCCTTTGGTTGCGGTACTGTCCTGACTGGCTAGATCTAGCAACAGACGAAGACGTTGCAAAGCAGGCCTTGGCAATGTGACCTTGCTTACTGCACTTATAGCAAGTTGCTAACTTGAATTTGCACTGATGAGATGCATGGGGACCGTTGCATCGATGGCATTTTTGACAATTCTTACTAGATTTAGATCTAGGTTTTGAATTTGCAGGCTGTTTAGCATAAGTTGAACTGCTCTGATGGGGTTGGTGTTTGTTGACTGACCTGCTGTCTACTGCATGGATCTCTGAAGGCGCCAGCGATCTGGCCGCATCGGATGACTGCTGGAATGAAGTAGCAAGTTGTATTGCTTTTTCCAATGTTAGATCTGTCTCGAGAAGTAACTTTCTCTGCACATCAGGGCTGTTCACACCGGTGACAAACTTTTCACATAGTCTGTCGGACAGGGTGTCGCCGAATTCACAGAATTCACTTAGATGACGTAGTGCTGCAACATATTCTGATATAGACTCGTTTGGTTGACGAGTCCTACCGTCAAATCTGGCTCGACACAGGAACTTTGGTGGTGCAGGCGCATGGTGATTTGTGAGAAGTTTGCTCAGCTCGTTAAAGCTCTTGGTAGCTGGACTAGATGGTGCACATAAGTCCTTTAATAGCCTAAATTGTTGAGGCCCTATGACTGTTAACAAAACAGCTCTCTTTTTGGCTTCTATCGTCACGTCGTTAGCTTCAAGGTAGAAACTTAACCTATCTAAATAATCATGTATGGTTTCTTCATTAGAATTAAATTCGTTTATCTGACCATACAGAGCCATTATCCTAAAAATACTTAGCAAATATGCTCTAGCAAGCTTCTTCTTACGTAAGCATGTGCTCTTTTTTAGTGGATGATTAATCCTCGTCGCCAATGAAGTGGATTGTGGTTTTATAATTCTAGATATACAATACAAGTGACGAAGAAGCCATGTTTCATGTTGCTTGTTTATTATTCTACTTTACATGTAAGGGACATCACTCAACATAATAAAACTAATACAAGTCAAGAGAGTGAGTTCCCCTAAGAATAAAACTCAATATATTACAAAATTAGTATTGAAGTCGCGTAATAATTTATGCATAAAGAAGTATATAATTCTTAAAAAGTAGTCTTTAAATTTTATCAATAAGATGTAATTGTTTGTTTTTTATACTTTTATTTTGTAAAAATTGTATTGCTATTTTTAGAATATATTATATCAGCTGAAACGTTATTTCAAATATAGACTAATTTGTCATTAAAATACAAGACACTAACTTACCTTCTCTATTGTAAACCCAAATATTACTAAATTTAATTTACTTGTGATGAATTTAGAGCTCTTCTAAAAATTTCTCAAATCAATGCGAATCTCAAATATTTAGATAAATTCAGATGACAACAAAAGAACATGTTATGAATGTATACATACATTTTGATGTTAGTTGTTTTTTTTATCGATATGACTCTGTTAATATAATAATATATATTAAATAATACAATTTAGGAGATCATACGCTTATATCTCTGCTAATGTTTAACCAATTGCATGTAGGTCTAAGTAAAAATGAAGAAGTGCAATAACAAATGTTAATATTAAAGTTAATAGACTCTAAACTTAATTTCGTAAAATATAACATTTCAACATGGCTTTCGTTAAATAATATTTTTTAATTCAATTAAAGCTTGAGCTTTAGTTTTGCTTTTAAAATTAATTTTGCTTGACTTTAATATTGAACTTTTAAAATATAAGAAATGTCATTTGCACGTTTCAAAAATAAAATGTTACGAATTTTAAAATATGAATAATACACTTTATACTTTATGTCATTACCTATATTTTGACGTTAGTTGGTTTCTTTAAAAAAAAGTTAACTTTTTAAAATAATATGTTTACTTATAGATGTGGTTTACTTGTTTGATCAAATATACTTTTTAAAAAAACAACCTGAAGAGCTGGAAATTTAAATGAGTTTAATAGGCACATCTTTTAAAAGTGTAATCTGTTTTAATTGTATTAACGTGATTAGTAATTGATACTTGCTAAATTAAAAATGAAATGGTTGAAAATGTACTTGAAATGCGTTAAAAAGTGCTATTACTCACATTTAGATTTTCACGTTAAAAAATTAATTTTAAAAAAGCCTGACGTGCTCTTGTCTAAGGATCAGTTTATTAATATTTCTCAATTGCAATCTGACATTTGAATTAATAAATAAACAAAAAATAAACACACAAAAAAACACATTTGTTTCTTTTGCAGAATACATATACTTCATTGATGTGTATAAAAAAAATAGTAAGTAGTGATATAAATTATCAAATCGATGAAAAATGTTCTTATAAATTTATGTGCAAGATTTTCTAAATTGTATTTCAAAATAAAACAATACACTATCTGGTATTTTTAATATACATTACGATGCTAATTTTTATATTTGTTTTTTTATTTTAAATATTTATGAACATTTTAAAATATTTATACACACACACACACAGACAAACACACACACATATATATATATATATATATATATATATATATATATATATATATATATATATATATTTATATATAATATTATATTTATATTTGCATGCTCCTTTGTAATTATGAATTCTATTATATATTAGTTTTGCATAAGAAATAATAGCAATTAACTGTGTATTTATGATTTCGTTGTACCTAGTCGTTCCGCCAATTGCCCAGGAAGGGGCTGTTGATGATTTAATAGAGACTACTTTTTCTCAGCAAAATACAAACGGTAAACTACTTTTACAATACTTTGCCATTCAAAATATTTGTTTTAAAATATCTTTGTATTTATATTAAATTCGTATTCGTTCAAATGTGAATTAAAAAGTATTACCTATAGAGGGTAAGGCTTTTATTTAATATCAAGATTTAAACGTATATTTTCTGACCATATATAAAATATAATTATGATCCAATGTTGTCGTTACCAAAACAGGGTGAAAGATAAGCATTCACTCCTCTAGAAATGCTCTTAAAGGCATGCGTCTCTTCATACCTCTGTCAAACAAAATCCAGCTCCTGGCCTTCACGCGTGGCTTCATACAAAAGCCCGGCGGACCATGTTTCTACTAACAGGAGAAGGGATTAAGGCGGTCAACTGGCACCTTAAAACCAGTAGTTTCTTGTTGATGAGACTCATTAACCATGGTCGGTAGCTCATCTAATCTGAAAGGGAAGTTCATATTCTAAACCTCAGCTGCCTTGCGGGTATACCCACTAGGGAAAGGCTAAAGTAGTAAATCCCGACAGAAAATCAGGAAAATGGAACTCCTAAGGCGGTCTGCTATTGGAAAAAATTGCATTCCGGCAGCTCCTACGACTCGAATGGTGTCAATCCGTATAGACATTAGTCGTTCCCTTGGATCCACCATTGGTATTAAGAGGGGGGTTCTGCTGTTTGGGCAGCAGCTGGTTCTCCATACGAATACGTCCAGGCTTTATCTTTACTGGAGAGGCCACTCCAGCATCGCCGCAAGGTGTGAACACAATACGGGAAGCAGCCCCTTATTTGTTATGCCATAGCTCAATTGGCATAGAGTGTCACGGTCAGATGTTGTGGTGTGGGGATGAATGGGCATAACTGGGCTGAGCGTGGGTGAACGGGCTGTGAACGCTGTTCACATGGAACGGGGGGGGTGAACTCAGGCTACGTGGGAGCTGTAATCAGCGGACATGACAGCGGTCAAAAGGAGAAAGGTGGATGACCCAGGCGGTGCAAACGGGTCGAGCAAGACGGGGTTTATATAACTAAGCACAGTATGTGACGGAGACAGAGAGCTGGGTTGCCGAGTACTGACGGACTAAAGACTGGACGAGAGTGTGTGACGGGAAGCGTAGAGAGTGGAGTTTTTTCGAACGTGGTCCTATACGGTCAAACCGGACCAAGGGACACATGGATGTGAAGAGTGAAGGCTATGTGTAATCTGGATAGTATGAAGATCCACTAGTAAATTTGCCAATTGTATTTTGCCAAACATGTTGAAGAGTTGATGTCATTAAACGTACTTTGAACGAAAACCACTGATTATTTTACCCGTCCAGGGCGGTGAATACCTGTGGTTAAGGGTGGACCTCAACCCCTAGACAACAACTCCACCACAGTGGGGGCCAGCCAAACTACTGAGCCATCGGTTCGAGTTCAACTCAGCGCATCAACGCGAAGCAAGGACGAGTCACCCCGTGAATGTCCCTGGTCTACACAGCAGTGGTTTAACCACCGGCAAGTGTATACAAACCCGTTTACCACTGAGGCCGATTCGCCACACTATTGTACGGATCGATGCCGACTTGCTACGCGGAACACCGTGTTTGTCGTTGCCAGCCTGACACCCTGTGTCAGCTGGATGTCGTCTGAATGACAGACGAGTTATCAACCCCACGAGGACAGCAGCAGTACCTATCAGTACCCCGCAAGGATAGGAATTGACCCCGAGGGAACATACACGAGTGACCTACCCAGTAAAGCAAACAGTGAACCTAGACAGCAGTCGAAGCACAATCCACAATAACCGGAACGACGAAACCAGATACCAGGAGCAAACCAAGGGTCAGGATTTAAGGACATAAATTTTAAAGTAAACGTGGGTAGGCTGACTAAGGACAATGAACATTCAAGTGTGCCTGTGTAAATTTCATTATGTAGTGATATTATGTGAGTAAGAATTTCATGAAAACAGTAAGTACTGATTTAAATATTATAATATAATATAATATTATGTAATTGTATATTATTGTTGAGATATTCGATGGTTTGATTGGATTCCTAAATACAAAATAAGAAGAAGATGGAGGTGTCGATACGACTGGGGATACTCGATGGAAGACGTATTTGATATTGTGACCGTAGAGTGACTAGTGACACAGAAAATCTTGTTCTCGGAAGCACTATAGTATTAAGATATACTTAAAATGTGGTGGCCAAATCTGGAAGAAATTAAACAAAGAGCACTGGAGCGGGGATTGGAAGGTGAGGAAAATAAAGAAATGGATAATAGAGGAACACAGGGTAGCTCTAGAAAGACATCGGAAGGATGAAGAAGAGGAGCGGGCCAGAAGGAAGAGGGAGGAAGAAGAGAAACAGGCTAGAAGGAAGAGGGAAGAAGCTGAGGGAAATAGCAAAAACGAACAAAAGAAAGGACTTTTAAGAGGGCGGAGGAGTCAAGAAGGTTAGAAATTGAGAGAAAAATAGAAATAAAAATGGCCTATGCATTGCAAAGAGTTAAAGAGGCAGACAAGATAGGTACAAATACTAACGTTCTGACTACTCAGACAATTACGGGAACAAAGAAAAGATATAAATCGAGAAACAAATACGTGACCCAGAAACCAGAGCTGAAATGTCAAAAAGAGATAGCCGAAGTTGTTAATAAATAGTTTTCCAAAAGAGGTGCTAAGTCCACTTCTAGAAATATTTCGGTAGAGACTTATGCTGCTAACAAAAAGAAAGAAGGTAGAAAAGTCAGAAAAGAATTAGCAACGATGAAAACGGACAAGAAAGTCGCTGAATCTGAAAAGAATGTTAAAAGAAACAGACACGAAACTTGTAGAACCTGAAAATAATGTTAAAGAATCAGACAATAAAGTGGGAGAACCTGACAAGAATTATGCCGAACAAGTCAGAGATGAAGTTAGGATGGATGCGGTAGGAAAAGAGGCCAAGGAAAACATTCCTGATTCAGGGAATAAAAATGATCAGTCAGTTATAGGCACCTTAATAGCAGGGACAAAGGTTGAAATTAAGGTGTAAGAAATAGAAGTTAAGAATGACTGTAACGAGAATGCAGAAGGTACCGGCAATGCAAGAGAATAGAAAGTCACACGAATGGAATATGATGAAGCAAAGGATATAATAACTGATTATGCTGGTGATACTTTAGAAATAAACACACAGAATGATGAATAGAAAATAAATCAGGGCCAATTAACTGTTGAAGGTGAGGAGAAGGGTGAAAGGAAAGACGATGACAGGGACGATTTATATGGAATAGCCAGCTTATTTTGGGAAGATCCACAAGTAACGAAAAAAGTGTATAAGGTTGCGGAACCGGCAAATAGCAGAAAATATAAAAATAAATATATGACCCTTGAAGGGAACAAAGACAATCGTAATATAGTTCGGAGGTTTTTTGAGAGTCTCCCTAAGACAAGACATAATAAGCAAAATAATAAAGACAGAAGAGAACCAATGGTAGAAGTAGAAGCTAACAATAAAATTTTAGAATCTATAAAAAAAAATGTGACGAATATGAACAAACAGAAAAGGAAATTAGGTTGATTAAAAACCGGTAGACCAAAAATCAAAAACTAATAGACGAGTTAAACCACGGCAGCGAAGAAAGTAATAAACTCATTAGTGAGTTAAGAAACAAACTGTCCTTTAAAAAGAATGAATTAAAGGAACACAAAGAGGAATTATGTAAACTAGTGTCTAAATTGTACAATGTTGAAACTAGACTAACGTACCTGGAAAAAGAGGGCATAAAACACAAATTAAAAATAGAGGAAACTGAAGTTGAGGCAAAGAACTTAAGAATGAAAATTGCCGAAAGAGATAAACTGCTAGATCAAAATGATGAAGAAAAATCCAACTGGCTTAAAATAACTAAGGAGCTGAAGAAGTCTGAAGGTGAAAAAGATAAAATATTGGAAAAATTACAGAGGGAACTAAAAAGAAAAGAAATAGAAAACACAGAAATGAATAGAAACCTAATCATTACACAAAACAACGTAGTATATCTGAGTAAGGCCTTAGCTGAAAGGGAAAAATGATTTGCAGAATGGAAGAGAGAGTGCACAACATAAAACTGAATGAAGCTGAAGTTGAGTCCATGAACTTGAAAATGAAAAGTATCGAGATGGACAACGTAAATGCTAGTGCTAGCTTAATAAAAATAGTTAGGGGTAAAAATGAAAAACTAGCAGAGATGGAATTAAACTTAATCATTGCGAACCAAAATATAACAGGGCTGAATAAGACGGTGACTGATAAAGATGAATGTTTGGAGAAATTACAGTGGAAGCTAAGGGAAATTAAAGACACACTGACTCATAAAGAAGAGGAGAATAATGAGTTAACACTGACTATAGCACAAAGCAAAGAAGCCATAAATGAATTATGACGAATCATTGTAGAAAGAGAAGAGAAAAGGACTGAATTAAAGCAGAGATTAACAGGGAATGATACAAACGTGACAGTGAGTGTGCAGAGAACGTCCAAGACACTTGGGAGAATAGTTGAAAAACCTCACGAACAGTGGACCAAAGAAATACAATTTCGAAAGAGAAAAAGTTTAGTTGAAAAGGTGGACAAGAAAAAAATCAGTGACCCAGATATTCAAGATGGGGTGAAGGACACTGAACATACATTGGTTACAGTAGTAGCATTAGCCTCGGAGACAAAAGCCGATGCAAATCAGACGGTTACGAAAGAAAGAGAAGTTAAGAAGGAAAGAGCAGAACCGACTAAAACCACTTAAGGGGCGCAAATTATATTTTTTGAATGTAAGGAACATGATAGAAATAGCGCACAGAGTGCGAGTTTCTAGAGTATAGCAAGCCTAAGGATAGAAATAAGGAAAATATTGAAGATAATGATGGGAAAATTGATTGGGTGACTGAGTTTCTAGATTATAGCAAGCCTAATGATAGAAATAAGGAAAATATTGAAAATAATGATGGGGAAATTGATTGGGTGACTGAGTTTCTAGAACATAGCACTCCTAATGATGGAAATAAGGAAAATAGAGAAGTAAATGATGGAAAAATTGAGTGTGCTAATGAGTTTCTAGAAGATAGCGAACTTATTGAGGGAGATATGGAGAATATTGAAGATAATGATGGGAAAATTGAGTGTGCTACTGAGTTAATAGAAGATTGCACCCCTAAAGATGAAATCAAGGAAATTAAGGAGAAACGCGGCAGTGTGTTCAAACAACATGACGTGTGCTCAGCGGAACATTGTTTTGAGTTGCTAGACAACGGTGACGCTTATGACCTCCTCAGAAGGGCAACCACGAAGTTACACACGGACACTAACAATGATACAGTGCAGTCAAGACTGGTCAGAAGTCATAAGACTATGACCGACAAATATTCACAGGACAGGTTTACAAAGACACATAACAGCTCTACCGGTCCGTTACGAATAATGTTTTTGTTAATAGTTGGGGTCATGGTGAAAACATTGAGTGGTGTGGGGGACAGTAGCTCGTGTGCAGGTGTATTATTACACACAATGGGCAGCCCTTTGGGTAAAAAGTAGAATTAATAAAATAATGTAAAAAAATCTTTTTTTAAAAAGGACACGCTTTTATTTTCATATAGAATGTGCACTAAAAAGAATAAAATAAAATAAAAAATTTCTATGATTATATGTGAAATTGTGAACCTATCCACTGCACATAAAAGCGTGGGTGCGAGAAGGGGCATAATTGATAAAAGGGAATGTTTGAATAATCAAAACTCCTGTTACTCTTCTTGTATTATCATGTCAATTTAGAATTAGTTTCGTATTACTAAGCTGTTAAACACGTGATTTACACATTGTCGGTGTCTGCATGACAGACCCATAGTAAAACCACGTGCGCACAGGCCTTGATCGCACACTGTCACGTGTTCACCTAACGCCAATTGGCCGGAGAAGACATGACCCCATTTTTTCATTGGTTCTGGCATCCCCGCCCTCGCCTTGAAAATTATTATGTCGATAGGCGTTGGGTGAGAAATAGAACGAAATATAGAAATAAACTAAAAAACTAAAAATGCAATAATTTAATTACGGTACATTCGATCAATCTGAAAATTTGATACAATACATTGTCAGCAATAATCTATCTGTGGTAAAAGTTTGAAATCTCTAGGCCCATAAAAAGTGGTTTAAATTTACGTTACAAGATTTGACGGAAGGATGGAAGGATGGATACAACATACAAACAGTGTGACTTAAATAAAAGCGTGTAATAAAAAGGGGTCAGGGAGTAGAATTTAAATGTAGTGACAGAGGTGATCGGCGAGATTTCAAGGGCGGAAGAAAAGCTAACCTGATAAGTCGTGGAGGTGGTGAAATGAATGACCGGGGAAATTTCAGAGGCGAAGGCAGACTTAACCGGATAAGTAAGAGAGGTGGTGACAGGGAGGATCGCAGAGGATAGAGGTGACAATGGTAGTGGGACAGGCAAACTCTGATAGAAAATCATGGTCCCACTGAGATTAGTATTACAATTATTGTATTGTTGATTAAAATATTGATCAAAATAACTAATAATTGATCACGGGAGAATGACAAATGATAGTAGTTACCAAATTGTTAGGGTAATCACAGTTACCAACTTGGTAATGACAATAAGGCTCGTTTGTTTGTTTAGGATGTAAAACAAACGTAATAGTCCAACATTAAAAACAATGACTATGATTTTGATACATACATTATTTGTGGATGTGTGTCACGGTATAGGAGGGTGCCGTAAATGACAGGGAAGGAGTATTGTATCTTATATGATGATGATGATGGTGATGGTGTGTTGAAAACTATGAGTAATGATAATGTATTTTGGGGTGAAGTTGGGGTCTGAGTGACCTTGGACCAATATCAATATTATATGAAATAAAGTGTTTCGTAGGTTCGTGACATGATTGTTGATTATGTAATTTTTTTGTTATGGGAGAGGTTGTTATGATGATAATGTTTATGATTGTGATAATGGGGATGTTATTTGTTGATAACTATGATGAGTTATGATAATGTAATTTTGGGTTTACTTGTGGGGTCTGAATGACCTATGCCCAGTATTACTATGATATGAATTGATAAGGCATTTCTTATGTGCACGACATATTTTTGTGATTATGTAAGCACATTTGGTGGTACCATTATAAACCGAAATGCCATTTGATTAAAAATGTATAATATGTATTTATTATATGCTACGAAAATGAAATGTTTGATTCATGAGAATTTTGCTGATGATTATTGTGTTATGATTATGAATATGATATGAATTTGTAACCAATTACTTGGTGGTTATAAAGGGTCCCATTGCGGGGACGGTAAACATACACTAGAGGTCCCGCTATGGGGACAGAAAATATACATAACCGGTCCCACTATGGGGACGTTAAAGATACATAAAGGGTTCATTGTGGGGACTGTACACACACACTAGAGGTCTCACTATGGGGACAGAAAACAAACATAACCGGTCCCACTATGGGAACGTTAAATATACATAAAGGGTCTCATTGTGGGGACGCTAAATATACATGAGAGGTCTCACAATGTGGACAGAAAACATACACAACAGGTTCCATTATGGGGAAATTAAAAATACATACGCAATTTTTAATGAAATGGGAAAGAAAATTGGGTGGATATTGATTGTTTGTGACATATGATGAGCAATTAAATCATTGAATCATGCCATTCTTTGCTTGTGAAACATGGGGATCATCTAAATCATTGAACCATACCAATTATTTTTTGTATGTAAAGAATATTAAGACTTCAAATGTGAATTTTTCTTTTATACATTGATACATATGTAGCTTACGATTTTGAGTGGTAATAAACTTTGCTACCCTCGAAAACGAGGTAGTACAGTACTAGACTCGTACGCATGTACGAAAACCAGGTGATTCCACAATGTAAATGAATTGATTCATTGTTTTGTATTTGTGAATATTCACCAGCTAATGTGAACTAATGTTTTTGGAAGGTATCATATTACTGGTGAATTTTTTTTAATATAGTGCACATTGCACATGTAATTGTAAACTATTGTTCCAATGACTATATAGTATTGATATGCCTGTGTGTGTAAGAATGATATATGCTATTATTAGATCAGGACACACCAAAACATCACAACCTTATAAAGTGTGTAAACTCGCGACATTCATGCTAAGGTCGCTGGTGAGGAGAAGGTGTAACGGTCAGATGTTGTGGTGTGGGGATGACTGGGCATACGTGGGGGCGAGCGTGGGTCATTGGGATGTGAACGCCTGTTCACGTGGAACTGGGGGGGGATGAACTCAGGTTACGTGTGAGCTGTAATCAGCCGACATGACAGCGGTCAAAAGGAGACAGGGTGGATGACCCAGGCGGTACAAACCGGTCCGGAAAGACGGGGGTTATATATCTAAGCACAGTGTGTGACGGAGACAGTGAGCTGTGTTGCCGAGTACGGACAGGCTGAAGACTGGACGAGAGTGTGTGACGGGAAGCATAGAGAATGGCGTTTTTTTCGAACGTGGTCCCATACGATCAAACCGGACCGAGGGGCGCTTGGATGTCAAGAGTGAAGGCTGTGTGTAATCTGGATAGTATAAAGATCCACTAGAAAAAATACCAATTGTATTTTGCCATACATGTTGAACATTTGATGTCATTAAACGTACCTTGAACGAAAACCAGCGTTGCTGATACTTTTACCCGTCCAGGGCGGTAAATTTCTGGGACCAAGGGTGGACCTCAACCCCTAGACAATGACTCCGCCACATAGAGCTAGAGCGTCAGGTGTTGCTTTTGAAGTTTGGAGAGATCGCCATGTCTCAATGGAATGCTACCGCCCGCCTCAAGCTGGGCAGCACCCAGCCAATAAGGTGCTATCTATCCAGGGCCTGCCTGTTCCAATTGGTGTGGGGAGCTTAGAGGAACATTTCAACAAATAGGCCACTAAATCCTGCACTTTGAAATAAACCAAAAAAAAGATAAGAAGACCCCAGTTCTTCCACTTGCAAGCTGGAACGTTAGGAATATGTGTCCAGGCATTACTGTCAACCTGCAGCTTATTAACGATGCCAGGAAGACAGCCATCATTGATAGAGAGCTTGGCACACTAAACATCGATATAGCCTGCCTTCAGGAGACTAGACTCCCCTAAAGTGGCACCATAAAATAACGCAACTGCACTCTCTTCTAGCAGGGTGGACCAATGGACACATCAAGGCAAGACGGGGTTGGCTTTGCCATAAAAAATGCACTCTACTCCTCCATAGAACCCCCAACAAAGGGCACGAACAGAATACTAATGATACGTCTATCAACATCCAGAGGATTAGCAAATATTATCAGTGCTGTTGTTCCAAACCTATCCTCGAGCTCAGAAGCGAAAGACCAGTTTTATGACGATCTTAATCAAATCAAACACTAGCCAGCAAACCCACTAACGAAGCAATCAAACTAATTGGTGGCTTCAATCCCAATGTTGGAAGTGATCACATGGTCAGGCCAACATTCCTCGGTCGTTTTGGAGGAAGTGGCAGGCTAAATGAAAATGGGTAGAGATTAATAAAAATGTGCTGCTTATATGCACCATGGGTAAAAAATTACCAACTTCAACTGCAAGGTGATCCAACAAGTCATGGAGGTATCCCCGCTCTCAACACCGGCACCAATTAGATATCACGCACACAAACTGCCAGTTTCTTTCTCACACGCAGCTACCACAGTGCAGACTGCGATACAGATCATTTCTTAGTGGTTAGCAAGCAAGGTAAGGTTACTGCCAAAGAAATTGTACCGCAACAAAAGCAAGGGCTAACCACACAGACATCTGCACCACAAAGAATCTAGAGAGAACAGCAGAACACTCCCAAATACTACAGAAGCTCTTGTAGAAATGCCTCCAAATGGCACTTTTGAGTCCAAATAGTCACATCTGCGGAACACCATGTATGGTTCATCTATTGCGGCATTTGACAAGAGAGAACTAAAAAGTGCAGATTGGTTTGAGGCTAACTGGGAGTAGATGAAGCATATCATTGTTGCAAAAATTAAGGCTCACTTTGCATAAAAAGACCGGCCTTGCCAAGAATCTATACATTCCCTTAAGAGTACCAAGAAAAATTCACAGCAGGCTTCTCGCCACTACGATAACACATATTGGCTTAATTTAAGTTCCAGCATACAGTCAGCTGCTGATAGAGGCGATACAAAGGCAATTTACGATAATATTAAACAAGCAAAAGGCCCTCTGACCTCCAATACTGCACCACTAATGTCAAAATCAGAAGAACTTATCACTGATCGAGACAAACAACTCAAACAGTGGATAGAGCACTACTTGGAATTGTACACAACAATAAACTATGTCTCAACTGCTGCACTGGACGATATACCAGAGCTACCGTTCATGGATGAGCTTGATACCCTACCCACCATAGATGAGCTACGTACAGCTATTGATTGTCTAGCCTGCAGGAAGCCCCTGGATTTGATTGAATTCCACCAGAAATTCTCAAATGTGGAAAATAAGTAATTTTACAGCCTTTGCACGACCTTCATGACTCTGTGCTGGGAACAGGGACATATACCTCAGGAGTTAAAAGATGCAAGCATCGTTACATTGTATACGAATAAAGGAGACAAGAGTGACTGCAATAACTATCTTTAAGTCTCCTTCCTAAGTATAGTATGAAAGGCCTTCGCCAGAGTTGCATTAACACGCCTGTATACCACAACACCGCGTATACTTCCAGAATCGCAATTTGATCTTCTCTGCGCCAGCTGCAGGAGAAATGCAGGGAGCAACATACGCATTTTTCTTCGTAGACCTCACTAAAGCTTTTGATCGTGTCAGCAGAAGCGGCCTTTTCCAGATCTTAATAAAAATAGGCTACCCTACACGTCTGCTTAACATCATCAATCAATTCAACGAAAGCATGCAGGGCACAGTGTGCTATAACGGTGCTACCTCCGAGGCTTTCCCAGTAAGTAGTGGAGTAAGGCAAGGCTGCGTGCTGGCACCTACTCTATTTTCAATATTCTTCTACATCTTACTCCAGGATGCCTTAAAGAACAACTGCGAGGGAATACAAATGCACACCAGAGCTGACGAGAGATTATTCAATATTGGCCATCTTAGAGCCAAGACCAAAATAAGGAAGATTTTGCTACGCGAGCTCTTATTTACAGACGATCCCATCTTATTATTTCAAACAGCAGACGGCTTGCATAACCTTGTATCCAGTTTCTCAGCTGCCTGCAAAGAGTTTGGCCTAATCATTAGCATAAAGACAAACACAATTATGGCACAGGATGCTGACTCTGTCCCCACTATCACCATTGACAACTGCATCCTGGATGTTGTTGACCATTTTATAACTCTGGGATCGATCATCTCGAGCATCCTCTTAAAGGAAGATGAGATAAGTGGTAGGCTAGAGAATACCGCAAATGTTATGGCTAGACTGTGCAAAAGAGTCTGGTCCAATGCCAAACTCACAGCAAGAACTAAGCTGCGAGTATACCAGCCTTGCGTACTAAGAACACTACTCTATGGATGCGAGTATTAGACCACCTATAACAGGCATGAAGGAAGGCTCAAATATTCCACCTAAAATGCCTGCGCCGCATCCTAGACATCAAATGGCAATAAATTCCCCGACACGGATGTCCTGGCTTTAGCAAGCACGAGAAGCATTCCAGCCATATAAAGTCAAAGACGCCTCCACTGGCTTTGAAACGTCAAGAGAATGCAAACTGGTCGTATTCCCAAGGATGTGCTATACTGTGAGCTTTCGACAAGGAAAATGTCGGTTGGTTAGCCACGTCTCAGATATTCAGAAATATGCAGAAGAGACATGAAAGCAGCCAAAATTGAAAATAATAACTTGGATAATCTGGCAGAGGATAGGTTCACGTGACAGGCTGTAGTGAAATAAGGTTCACTAAGAGCCGAGGAACAAACCAAGGTGGAAGCTGTTGAAAAATGAGCAAGTATGAAGAACAGGCAACACTGCCCCACAGCGTTCGTGTGCGCGACATGCAGAAAAGACTGCCACTCGAGGATTTTTCTCATCAGCCACAACAAACGCAGGAAACAATAAAGATAATTCTATTGTCTTACGTATACGGAGAGATGCCATATATATGTATATATATAATTCATATTTTTATTTGTGTGCACATTTATATTTTTTTAAATTTTAAATATGTATTTACCTTTTAAAATATTTATACACACACACATACACACACATATATATATATTTATATATATGTATATATATATATATATATATACATATATATATTTCATATTTATATTTGCATCCTCCTTTGTAATTATGAATTCTATTATATCTAAATTTTCCATAAGCAATAATATATATTATTTATTTATTTATTATTTTTTTGGACCTAGTCGTTCCGCAAATTGCCCAGGAAGAGGATGTTGATGATTTTATAGAGACTACTTCCTCTCAGCAAAATACAAACGGTAAACTACTTTTACAATCATTTGCAAATCATAATAATTCTTTTTTTTTATTTCATTTAAAAATAATTTTTCTATATTCTTTTTTAATTTTACTTAAAACGTATTAACTATTGAGACTAAGGCTTTTGTATCAAATGAAATTATAAACGTGTATTTTTGACCATAAAGATTTGTATGTTGAGATACTTTAATTGTTATCTAATTAAAAATAAATTAAAACTTTAAAATATATATATATGAATAAACTACATGCATAATTTGGCTCTATAAACTCTTACCTTTTTGGGGCATCTTACTTAAGTAAGGCAATTGTTTGGGTTAATAAAACAATTTAACAAAGCAAAATGCTTATTTATAAAAGGTAAAAAATGCATTCGGCTTATAAAAATTATTAACGATATCTAGAAAGAAATAAGGACACAATTAATTTAATTCCTGTAAGTAATGATAAAAGTTTCTTACATTTTTCATGTTTTTTTACACAACAATACTGTTTTTACTTCAAAGTATACACTATGTAAATGTAATGTTTTCAAAGTACATATTTTAAGATTGAGTGAACCCCCCAGACACTGGGAGATATCACGTTGCTAAATATAATTTTAAATAATTTTTTTTTAAATGTAAGGTTTACTTCATCTTTTATTTTAAAAGACAGTAAAGTTAATACAGCAACTATAAAGAATACATAATTTAATTTAGTTTAATCAATAAAAAATATTTTGTTTAATTAAATTTTTTTATTGCATTGTATTATATTATAAGAGCTTAACAATAATAAAACGATAACTTCGAGAGAAAAAGGGATTTAAAAAAAAACAACTAAAAACCACGTAATAATGCTCAGAACGATTTAGTGTTTTAACATTGTTTACGCTATTACTCAATGATAATATACATTATATATACCTGTCAGGCCTCCAAAAAAAAACAATATTAAAAAAAATACATGAATATATACATTGATAAAGCAAATTCATTTTTATTCTAATAAACTTTTGGAGAAAAGTATATTTGTATTTTCTTATCTGTAAAATAATATATATTTTACCTCTTTAATTAATCAAGTTCTATAAAATATATATATATATCTGCATTCAACATCATCTTTTGCTCAGTCATGGAATTTTTAAAATATTTTTTTTTCGTATGAGATATTATTTATGACCAGCAAAATAATTCATAATGAATAGTTTTTCCTATCAATGTATTGGATCGTCTCGGGGGATGGAATTTAAAAAAATACTTATATTAATTTTTTAACAGTCCATGTTAGATTACATGTTTGCATTAACTACGGGAACATATAGAGGAAAGTGATTGAACCCACATTGGGATACCATTTTTCAAAGGAATCATAATTGTTTTGTTTTTCCCATTGATATATAGTATCGTCTATGGGAAACGGATTCGATTAAGACTGCAAAGCGATCATATTGAGATATAAGATACCAACGATGAGTTAAACACTATTGGTGCTGATTTAGAACAATTATATATTACAGTTTGCCCTCTTAAAAAAAAAGTTAAGGTTTCGATGATGTATGGGGCACGAGATTCCAGAGTAGTTATGTTTTTTGAGTAAACTAAAGTGATTAAACTTGTCCATTGCCTTAGAGATGTATAGTTGATTTGATTTTAAAAGCCTTTTGACGGATCATCTATTTAGATCATCTGTTTGAGCAATTAATTGTATTTCACGTGTTCTGTTTTTTCTAAGGCCATGTTGATGTGGGTAAACGACATTATACTTTCCTAGGTGATTAAATATACAAAATGTATTCTATTGTCCAGTAAATTTAAAATTTATGATAGTAATTTAGACAGGTCTATTATTACCAGGGTCTGAATTATTACAATTTTAATGAGGATAGTAACGTTAGCTAAATTCAAATCCTGGTGCACTTTACACTGGTTTAGAAAGGGTTGAAAAACTACTACAAGGATTGATAACAGTTAGTTTTTTAGTTAGTTTAATAATCTTTCATGCAAGTCTTTTAGACCAATATATTTCTATTGTGCTCTTAAAGTTTCTTTTTTTTAAAACTTTGTCACCTGAGTCTTAACATGATTATGCAAAAATTGTGTTGAAGATGTGAGCGTTGGTCTTATTATTATTATATGTTATATTATTTGGGCGTTTTAATATAGCAATTCCTATGGTTTCCATTTAGAAAAAAAATGGTACAGAAAACGATACATGCCTTCATACTACAAATAGTAACTTAACTTCATATATATATATATATATATATTAGTTATACATTTTAAAATTTTAACATATATTCATCTAAGAATTTTGAAATATACTTTAAAAAAAAATATTTAGTTCTACGCCAGGGGTGGGCAAACTACGGCCCGCGGGCCGCATGCAACCCGCCAGAGTATATATTATGCGGCCCATAGGCATGTACATGTTGCGATCTTATTTCTTCTTTGGTTATAATTTTTCTATATTTTTTTTATCGTAGCGTTCTTATCTTATATTATCTTATCTGTTACAGGCGCTCTTTCTATACAGAAGTTTATTGCGTCCTACGCGCATCTATGGTTTGTGTCTAGTCCTGCATACTTATTTGAGTTTTAAATGCTGATAAAGTGTTAGGTTTTCAGGGTTCTTCAGGCAACCCATTCCATTGTAGGAATGCTAAATCGGTTAAATGGCTCCAGAATTGAATATTGATCATTTGTCATTAAATGTTAACATTCTAATTCGAAACTGCATTTCAGCTCAACCAAAAGTAGCGTTTGTTTACGATTTACATATTTGCGGTTTAAAAAAAAATGTAATTTAAAAGCGAATAGAGGTTGATTTAACCATGAGTGGTGTCAAAAAAAGAAAGATTGAAGAAAAATGACGTGGTTTTTATTGACGAATGGACCGCTAAATATTGCTTCACGAGCGTTGGCAGCAAAGCAGTCTGACTGCTGTGCCGTGAGTGCAGGAGCGTCTTTAAGGAGTACAACTTAAAAAGACGCCACAAAACTAAACATATGGATTTCGGGAACAATTTAAGAATGAAGAGAGAAAAAGGAATTGCTAGAAGTTTGTAAATAATTTAAAGATACAGAACAATGTTTTTATCAAACAGTTATTAATACACGATGCTGCAACCGAAACCAGTTTGGTGCTGTCCGATTAGATTGTAAAACGGAACTAGTTCTATTTCTGACAGCGCGTTCATCGATTAATGCCTGTCAGATGCAGCAAGTATTGTGTCAAGAACAGAAAACAAAATTTGTTAGCATTTCTTTATCAAGGAGAACTGTAGTCATTCATGTTGAAAAAATAATTTGATGCACCAACTTCGAGATGCAAGGAAAGGATTTTTTTTTATTCTCTTGCGTTGGACGAAAGTACTGATATACATTACATGGCACAATTGTTGGTTTTTATACCGGGAATAAAGACTCCTTTTAAGTTTACCGAAGAATTAATTAGAGCTTAGATAATCAAAGAATTACTACAGGCCAGGATTTATTCAATGCTGTTGAGAGATGTTTTGAAAGAACTGTGTTGGTGAGGAACAAGATTGCAAGTGTAACAACGGAAGGAGCGCGTGCTTTGACTGAATAACAACATAGGTCTTTTGAAGTTTCTAAAAAATAAAATTAAAGAAGAACATCCTGACCATACACTTTTACCTCTCCACTGTATCATCCATCAGGAAAGTATTTATAAAGCTGCGTTGAATACCAAGCATGTTATTGACCCAGTTGTCATTGTGATAAACTTCAACAGATCCAGGGCACTTAACCTCAGGCAGCTCAGGCACTGCTTGAAAATTTGGAAACTGAATATTATATTATCTACCACAGCAGTGTCCGCTGGCTGAGCCAGGGCAAGATATTGAGTCGAGTGTGGGATCTCAAGGAAGAAATAGTTATAATCCTGGAGATGAATGGTTTTGTTTGTGACTTTGTTACTACTATTGCTAATGAAGAGTGTAAGTTTTACTTCATGTTTGCTATTGACATTATGGAACAGTTAAATGAACTGAATGTCAAACTTCGGGGCAATAGCTTATTTACACGTGAAATGTATGTGCATGCTAAATCATTTCAGAAAAAGCTCACCCTGTTCTCCAAGCCTACAGGTGAAACGGGTTTTGTCATTCCCCTTTGCTGAAACAGAAAACAATTTCTGGTGAAAGGCTGTCAAGTACAAGGGTCAGTTGGATGACTTGGCTGTTGAATTTGAAAGGAGGTTTTAAATGGTTCAAGAACAGGGAACCACTCTTCAATATCCTCAGTTCGCCATTTGGTGCAGAAGCTGATTCAGCCCCAGAGGATATACAGTTAGAGCTGCTTGACCAACAAGCGGATTATGACCTGAAGGAGAAATTCAAGTCAGTTCTTCTGCTGGAGTCTTATGGATGTTTGCCAGCAGCAGCACTAACGCACTTTTAAAAAATAAACTTTGCTGCCTAACTTTTGTCACTACATGTGTATTTGGGTCCACATACATTTGTTAGCAAGCTTTTTCTTGCATGAAAATAAACAAGTCTAAGAACAGATCGATGTTGACTTACTGCAATTCATGCGAATAACAACCATTAAACTGGTTCCACAGTTCAAGATCATTATCCAAAATTATGAACAGTTATATACTTCTCTTGAATTATAATTGTACTCCATGGTCAGCTTATATGTAAATTATCATAAATATTATGAAATGTAACAATCAACTTTTTAAAAAATAATAATGAACAGTCAAAACTTATTATCAAATTAGAAACAGTTTCAGTTCGTATTTTAAAATATAATGTACATGTGTAATAGAGTGTAAATGTGAAATAAAAGGACAAGTACGTGGTTATAATAATTAATTTATATTTTATACGCTATAAATTGTAACTGTAGTAGACAAAATATAAATGCGGCCCTACATAGAAAAGGTTGCCCACCCCTGTTCTACGCTATTTAAAAAAAATAAACAACAACAACAAAAATAATTTTTAAAAAAAATTGCAAATTCTTCTTTTGAAAACTTAAATTATTTTGTTATTTAAATAGTAAAAATAATCAAGATTAACAAAGAATTCCTGATAAGACATGCATATTTAAAAAAAAATTGTTATCCAAATAATCTTTAGATTTACCATTTGTATCTTGTAACTCTATCCAAGAAAATGATGCTACGACAATAGTTCCTCAACTCGAAGGTATTTATTCTTAAATGATTGTATGTTTACATATAATTATTAATATTGGACTTATTCGTGTGTGTGTTTTTTTTTAATATTAAGGGAAGGGAAATTTAAAAAATAAAGATGTTGATTTACAACTTTTTAAAAATTAATGACAATTTACTATCAAGTGAACATTTTAAGTCCACTGCATCGATTTTTATGCTATTTTACATACGTTTTTTTACAATACTTAAATATATATTTGTATTACTATATATTATAAATTATTATCAAAAATCACTATTCAGAAGCACCTAGGGCATTACTGTCTACATTACTTGTATAAGTTGTTGATCCCTTTTTCTTTGAATTAAAGTTCAGCTATATATATGTTTCCTTAATCGGCGGGTTGCTTAAAATTCCCGTGAGCCGTCATTTGATGAACACATGTTATTATAAAAATGAATAGATTTGCGTTAAATAATTTTAAATTTTAACACATATTCATCTAAACATTTGAAAAAATATTTTTTTTTAAATGTTGAAGACACACTCGTTTGACTTATTTAAAAAAAAAGAAAATGCTTATTCTTCTTTTGTTTTCAACAACTTAAATATCAGAGCCGTTCAAGTAATATAGGCTAGAAACTGAAAGAAGAGAAATGTTATTTTTTCCTTATTGTTTTTATTATACTTCACCATAGTTAATTATTTCTGTTACAAGAAAATAATCAAAATTCCTTAAAGATATATATATATATATATATATATATATATATATATATATATATATATATATATATATTTATATATCTAGGGAAAAGTGTTTTTAAAAAAAGACAAACAAAAAGAGAAAGAAAACGCTCCGTCCAAAGAATTTAAAAAAAAATTACCAATGAATCTAATCTTATCAATACAGACGCTCCTTCTATGCAGAAGATAATTGCGTCCACAGACAATGACATATGAGCTATTGGCAAGTGAAGCAGCGATCACAGGCCACGGCTTTGTGGGTTCCACTCATTACCCAGCCGCCTAACTAGTGTTAGGTACCCATTCGGAGCTGGGTGACTCAGGGACGCCCTAGGCCCCGGGAACAAATCCTTGCCTTCACATGGATTCGAACCCGTTACCCGTGAGCACGCTGTCACTCGACCACCGCGTCTTTATTACATATGCAATTATCAAATAATTGTTTCTTAACTATTAAAAATTTGTTAGCAATGTAACTAACTATCCAAATAATCTTTAGATTTACCATCTGTATCTCGTAACTCCATCCCAGAAAATTGTGCTACGACAATAGTTCCTCAACTCGAAGGTATTTATTCTTAGATGCGTAATGTTTATATGTATTAATTGGTCATGGACTTGTTTGTGTGTGTGTGTGTTTGATTTAAATGAAAACACAGGGAAAATGTACAATCAAGATGTTAATTTCAATTTTTTTTTAAATGCCAACTCATTTGCATTTGTAGATTTTAATATTGCAGCATCCATATTCCCTTAAGTTTGTTTTTTTTAAATTAAATATATACACAGTTTTGCATAAACCGTTTTGCATTATGATTATTCATATTAAAGAAATAGAGTTTAGTGAATTTATTTTTTAATTTTATATTAACATTTTAAAAAATTCTTAATTGTATAGTCTACAATTTTAAAAATTATATTGTTAGCGTAATATTTACAATAATTAGTAGCTTAAAAATTAACATAATGCTATCCGAAATAATGATTAAACGCTAATTTCAAAGTCATATAAATTTATTTTGTTATTTTTTAAAATCATCTTACGAAAATTCAATGGTAAAAACGGAAAAATCAGTTTTACTTATATGCCTGAAGGTATTTTTGTGTTGCTTATAATCAAATGACGCGTCAACCTAAAATTAAATTTTTACAAAATCTTTTTTAATACTTGTACCAATAGTTATTATTATTGACAATTATGTACTAAAAACTAATAGGACCTGGGTTATCCAAATTCTTTACAAAGAGGGCCGTATTCTACGATTTCTAAAAATGTTAGGTTTCAATTAAGGTAGTAAGATAAGTGACTATACGTTCGTACTACAAAGCCTCGGGCAGCATTTTGTTATGAGCAGGAACATTCCTTGTTGTTTGCTAGGTTCTAGGAGTGAAATAATTAACCTTAAAAACACTTTTTAAAAACTAGTCTTATATTAAAAATGCACTAATTTTCTACTTTTTAGTCTACGCATTTTACAGTAAGTGCAAAGCCAGCTTACCTTTTGACTATAAATCCCTTATATATGAGACATAACTAAAAGTAGTGATTATGTTTAAACGCGACATTTATAGACTGAAACAGAATTATCTCCCCTGGTTTTTATCTCCACTGGGCGCAGGGACGGTAAGGGGTGTGAACAGTGACGGTCGGCGTAAACGCGTGAAGTGGGCACGAGAAAAAATTATAAACAAATAGTTGGACGGACGGTTCCGATTAAACTTACAAAGCAAGCTAATATAAGACTATTAAAAATAAAAGATAGTTGAGCTTTTTATCAAATTCAAAGAAAAACCAATCAATAAATTAATTTTTAAAAATGGACTATCATAAAATGTATGGACGTGTCTACTCCCAAAAAAAAACAAATTGTATATTGGTTTTAAATATTTCTGTACTTATGCTACTGAACTGAAGAAAAGAAGAAATGAATTTATGAAAAAGTGACTGGTGTGCAGTAAACTTTAATTAACTCTTAAAATGCGACAGTAGTTTAGAAATCAAAGTTACTGTATCATATCAATTTAAAACATGAGCCAGTCGAATGCTGCGGGCGGACCTTTTTGGGGGCAGCAATTTCTGCGTTGTTTGTTCTCTTCTAAAAAATATTTTTTTTAAAAATACAAATTTCATTTTGAAAAAAGAAACACGAAAGTAAACATAATTTAAAAAATTCAAGATCTACATTGAAACGTTTTACAATTAATATCATAAAGACATAGAAATTCAGAATTAATGGAAGGTCTTCTGATAATAATGAGTGTAAGAACATGACGTACCTATAATTATTTCATGTCTGTCATTAGTGAAATTTGACGAATCCCATAAATTCAAACATCAATAAATATGATTTCAACAATATACATGGACGTAATTGATAATACATTTCCAGTGCGTACAAAAGAAAAATTGGCAATTTAAAAAAAGTGTAGTAAACTTGCAGTAAAATGGAAATGAAACGAATAACACGAGTTTTAACGTTAGTGAATTACTCGAAAAAAATTGTTTGCGTACTAAAATTGCTCCGTTTTTATCTAATTTGATTATTTAACATAAACAACAAAGTAGTCCCCTTTCAGACTATAATCGCCTATGTGGGGAAAGTGAAGTAGCGTTCGCAGTTTGTTTGTTTGTTTACTTTTGTTTGTTTGTTGTTGTTTTTTCACCAGCATACAAGCGAGGGATTGTGTGGCTAGCGCAATGCCCGGGCTTTACTTTCCCCAACCGTAGTCAGGTGCCCATTCAAGGCTGGGTGAACTCGGTGACCTTGCCAGCACCGATAGTCGCGGTACCGCAGCCCAGCTCGCTACGGCTAGACCACCGTGACCCCTCTTATAATTAGCAGCACTGAACGAAAAATGCTCATTTGAAAGACTTGAAAACTGACATAAATAAATTTTTTAGACTCATGATCACGCGTTACACATTATCAGCAATTTTACAAAGGGAAGGATTTTCTGAATCGTATAAAAAGTAATTTTTTTTAATATAAAAAAAGAGAAAAGCAGAAAACTTCAAAGTTGATGAAGAAACGAACGTTTTTCCATCAAAATTTATTTATAATTTATAAATTTAGCGTCCTCGTCATTATTATATTTTAATACATTTTTTTTCTTTAAAACATCAATATGTTTTCCCGGGAAATGTAGGGGCTGATATATTTTGGTTCTGCTTTGTGCGGAATACACATATACGCTACGCCACTGGGTGCACCCTTGAAATATGTTTTCAAATGATTTTAAAAATAATATAAATAATTATATAAAAACGCTGTCTAAATCTAGTACTTTGGTTCTTCAAAATAATATAGATATTTAAGAGCTGGTACTGATTTTTAAAAATAATTATCTTCGAATAATCGTGAAAAATATTAATCGATTAATTTCGATTTATTATAACGCATATCTAGATAACTTTATGTCGCGATTTGTTATTTCGCGAAATCAGTTAAGATTAATTGTTATTTTACTTTTTTTTCGTCAACTAAGTTCACAAGTATGTATCTTCTTTTCCTTCAAATATAATTTTCTTTTTAGAGAAAACATTTAAGACGTTTAAAACAATTTTACCTCACGACAGTCTTTGATTGTTAATTAAATCAAAACAAGATAGCAAAATCTTACAAAAAGACCTAGATGAATTTATCACATGGGAAACTAATTAAATTAAAGTATGTCTTTTGACTCAGAAAAGTATCAAATGTTAAAAGTAACACATAAGAGGAAACACATTAATTAAAAATATTTAATTTTTGGAAAACAGCTAATCCAAACCAAAGTTGGAAAATAGTTAGAGGTTATACTAAATGAGAAATTATCATGAAATCAAAACGTGAATTATGTACTAAAAATAGTCTTTATTAAAGATAAACTTTCAAAGATTTATTAAAAATATAAAACTAAAATGCTACCTCGCTTTGGAAAAACCTGTAGAATATTCTGATGGTTTATTGGACCCATCAATAAAAGAACATTTTAATAAACTAAATCCATTTTTTAAAAAATTGCTATTACATTATTTAGTGCAGACTATAAAAAACTGACAAAATAACTCTATTAGTTAAAACGTTACACCTTGAAACACTAGAGAGTGGAAGGAAAAAAAGAACAAAGTAGTAATCACAAATAAGGTTATTAATTTTAACTTAGAAATACAACACAAAGATAACCTAACACAAACCTGAGATAGATGACTTAGGGTTAAAGAAATGCAAATTCCTTTCGAAAAAAACAAGAAAAATCTCATTTTTCCCTTCCGGGATTCGGACGGGGAATGTGTTGACTGAGAAAACAAAGAAACATGCAATTTTTCAACATTAACCGGTCGATACTACTTCCCGTGTTGTGTCAACGCTGTGAGGCGAAGCTGGAGTGTTCTCTCCAGAGCACAGGCCTGGGCAGGTGTTGTAGAGAATCAACTGTTGCCCGTGCAGCAGACTCTCTCTCCACGCAGCTGAGCGGTCCAAGGGAGAGGCAGAGCCAGTACATCTTGGTATCAACTACGTCACAGGAATTGCCAGAGAGACGTTGTAAACAACGCCAGACTGCCTACGGGATTCCGGCTCCTGATTTGTGATCGAGGTTTACTCCCCTAGCCTTTCTCGTGAGTGAGTATGGCCGCAAGGCAGCGGAGGTTTGAAGTCAGAGTTTTCCTTCTCCTAGATGAGCGGCCATCTAAGGCTGACAAGCCTCATCTGCCCGAAGTAACTGGTTTTGAGGCGCCAGTGGTCCGCCTTACACCCCTTCTCCTGTTAGTTGGGAACAGGCTTTGCCGGACTTTTTTGAAAAGCCACACGTGAAGGCCAGGAGCTAGATTTGGCTGCCAGAGGCGATTAGAGTCGCAGGCCATTGGAGCATTTCTTGGGATGAGGGAGTTTATCCCCGCATCCACTCCGGCTTAGACAGCCCTTGAAGCCCATTTTCTTCATTTTCAACATTTAATACTCTAATAAGGTGCAAGACTAGAAATAAACCATGAATAAGCATAAGACGCATTAAACTTCTGTTTAGAAGAAACGTATGTAACAGATAAGATAATTTTATATTACTTGAGTGCAAGTGAAAGACAGCGCTAAAACAAGTACCTCATGTAATCGATTATATTGTGATAGTTAGCTTCAAATATAGGAAGTACTGTAAGAAAATATGTGTTATCACAGACTTTTGTTTGCAGCCAAAATATATATAAATAGGGTGAACTTTTTATGATTATTCTATACATTTTCAAATTCTAATCAGTTAACAGCAGACAAATACATGTTGATTAATACACAGATCAGGAAGGAGATGAGGAAGGCCAAAATGGAATGGATAGATAACCAGTGCTGCACAGTGGAGGATATCATAGCTGCAGTAATACTAAGAAAGCGTATGAGACTTTAAGAAATCTTACAAAAACGCACCAGGTGACAGCTTCGATAATCGAATATAGTAAATTATTGCTACTTACTGATAACATGGCGGTACTAAGACGATGGACAGAATATTGCACTGAACTATACAATTGTAAAATCAATCCAGATAACAACATACTATAGAAGCAACAGAACAGAGAGATGAATAATCCACCAGTGCTGTTGAGCAAAGTTGAAGAGGCAGAACGGAACTTAAAAGAGAGTAAGTCACTTGGAGTTGAAAACATCCCTGCTGAATTGCTGAAACATGGAGGGGCAGAGGTAACAAAAGACCTAACAAAACCCTGACAGAAAATATTTGAAAATACGATATGACCCACAGATTGGACGCAGTCGCTAATTATACCAATACCTAAGAAAGGCAATACGAAACAATGCCAGAATTATAAAACAATCAGCCTTATCAGACACCCTATCAAAGTAATGCTAAAAATTATGCTCGGCAGGCTAAAGCCAATATCCGAGTAATTACTGGCAGAAGAACAAGCAGGTTTCAGACCAGGCAGAAGCACAATCAAGCAGATCTTCAACTGTCGCTTGCTCATAGAAAAACATCTACCGCACAAACGCGAACTACATCACAACTTCTTAGACTTCAAGAAAGCCTTTGATCAAGTATGGCATGAGGGACTTTGGCAAGTGATGAGAAGTTTCAAAATTGCAGAAGGGCTGGTAAAGGTGATCGAAAAACTCTACAATCAGGCAAGCAGTGCAGTTTTATTTAAAGGCTGCGTAGGTGAATTCTTCGAAACGACGATAGGAGTCCACCAGGGCTGCATTCCCCCACCTGTCCTGTTCAATATCTTCCTTGGAAAAATCATGCAAGAAACTCTCAGTGATCACAACACATCCATCTCTATTGGCGGAAGACCCTTATGCAACCTAAGATTTGCTGATGACATAGATCTTTTGGCTTGGAGCTGTAAAGAACTACATGAGCTCACTGACAAACTTGCAGACATATCAGATGCATATGGAATGGAATTTAGCTCAGAGAAAAGCAAATTATTGTTTAACACCTCAGCTGCCAGTATGGCCAACATCGCATTGAACCAACAAAAGCTGGAGGAGGTACATACCTTAAAATATCTAGAAGCAATTATATCCAGAGATGGTACCTCTAAAGCTGAAATTCGAACTAGAATAGGGTCGGATAATGGCTGCAATGACGAAGTTAACCAAAATATGGAACAACAAAAACATTAGCCTGCAAACAAAGCTCAAGCTTTACAGAGCTCTCGTTAAAACCATTGTCCGTTATGGATGTGAGACCTGGACACTAACGGCAGCCACTGAAAGTAAGCTGCAGGCATTTGAAAACAAATGCATGGGGAAAATTATCCAGATCTCCTATTAAGAACACAAGACCAATGAATATAACTGGGACAGAATAAACTATATTGCGGGTCATCAAGAAAGCATCATAACAACAATTACGAGACGCAAGATGGCATGGTTCAGTTATGTACTGCGACATGATACCCTGACAAAAATTATCCTTCAAGGCACTGTAGAGGGGGGTCGGCGAAGAGGTCGACAACGGAAAAGCTGGCTGGATAACATAAATGAATGGACAGGGATGAAGCTGCATGAATTATTGGCCGCCTCTCAAAATATCCATATATGGAGATCGTTATGTGTAGATGTGTCCATGCTCTCCCCCAACGACCCCAACGGTCACGGAAACTGATGATGATACATGTTCAAACTTGTTAGAACGAAAGTAATTAAAAAACAAATACGTTTCATTAAAACACCTCAAAAACCCAAATAAGTTTTTATTTACATACCTTCGTTATTAATATGTTTACATACGTATTTTGCATTTTGTTTTAAGAAAAGTAACCTATTTGATATATTATGAGCGTAAATGATTTTTTAAAAAAATGTATTAAAAAAAACAACATTTGTTTTGTTTTGTGTATATTTCCAGATTGATACTTAATTCAACCATAAAGTTCGTCAGAGATGTGCGTCCAAATGGGAATAAACAACAATAACAATGTGACGAACTCAATTTACACTTAGCTAAATACAGACTACCAATACCCATGTTTTTGAAAACCCAAGCTTTATATATATACGTATTTAATTTTTTTTTAAAAGCAACCCTAATTGCAATTATGTGAACAAATTCAATATGTTGAAATTTCTAACGATAATGAAGTTTTTGGATGCGTTTTATTATTTGATTTTTAAAGATTTACCTTCCATATGCCCTAAAATAACAGATGTTTCTTTGCAAGAAAAAAAAAGCGACATACATCAACCTAAGCAGAATATTTCCCACTTTTCCCACTTGTAAACATCAATTAATTTGTGTGACATCCACTTCCACTTCAAAATGTTGATATATACATATACTAGTATTTGCAAACAACAAATGTATCCCAAAAAATTACTGAGCATCAATTAAGCGTAAATAAATTATGCATTGTAATAGTATGTTGTTTAATTAAAGCTATATAATTTTTTGTTTATTTTTAAAAATATTTTATTTTAATTAATTATTATTATTATTAGTATTATTTTGCACGCTGATGTCGTTCTCTTTAGATTTTACCTCAGGACTTTTATTTGACTGAAAAGATCATTCATATATTCTAGATTAGTATTGGGTGTTCTATAAATGCTACCTACAATAAGTGGTGCTGAATTCGGTATAACAATTTTATTTTTAAAACGAAAAAGGAAAATATCTATATTAACATTTCATTTTGTTTTGATTTTTATGATACAATGTTAGATCTTTGTCAGGGAAATATTATAGGGTAAGGGGGTTTTCCAAATTTGTGAATGCTAATGCTAGTCTGCTGCGCTGTGCACATTATATTGACACACTTTTAGTTAATACGTAACGTGTTTGAAGATGACGCAATACAGTGAACTGGAGATCGTGATCGTTTGTTGTTGATCGCGAGTAGAGGATTGATGTTGTTGTGTGTAGAAGGACATTGTTAAAGAGTTGGAACAGATTAAACATATAGAATGTTCTGATGGTGTTGGACTTGTGTTGAGTTTTACCCTGTCCTTATTGGTCATACATTTACCAGAACACAGATCATAACAATCTTATTGCTATTAATACTCCTCCATAATTGTTTGAGCTCTCTTTTCTAAAACATTTGTAGTTGCTATTAAAAAGTTCGTAGTTACAAGTTTCCAAAACTTCAATTATGTCTGTTTTACCTGTCTTTAATTAGAAACAATTATGTAATTTTATCTTGATCCTTTGCAAATAGTATATTAGTGTCATTTCAATATTTATTATTAGTGTTATTATATTTTTGATAGTCATTTACTTATGCTTATGAGTGGCAGGTGTCATAGTTGTATTTTTTTCATTGATGTGGATGAAGCTAGTGGTTTATTTACGTTTAGATTGTTTACTTCAGATTTTAATATTAATTTATGAGAGTTTGTGGTGCTCATGTAAATAATATTAAACAAACCTGAACTAAATTGGGATAATCTCCCCTTTACAAATTGCCACAATGCATTTTTATTGTCTAAATCTATGTTGATTTGAGTTTATATGAAAAAATGTTGTGTGATACCATTTATCGCAAGTGTCAAACTGAATAACTCATTGTTTATGTAGTGAATACCTTTTTACAGATTTTACACTTATATGTCATTTTACCTAGGTATAGTTAGACGGTTCCGGTGAGTAGCAAAATTAACATTAAGTGTTTTGTCTAAATCTGCATATTTGGCTTTCATTGTTTTGGGGAACTTTCCGCTCAAACAATGAGTTTTCTGTTGATGTTTATTATTATTAATACGATATTATTATGAGCTTTTTATGTACAAATGAATGCCCTTTAAAGTTCTGAGCTAATGAATGAGATATTTTTAAAAATATTCTATTCGTAGATTTGCTACCTTTGCTGTTCCAGTGAAAAGAAAAAAAAAGTTGTTCCTGCTTCATTTTGTTCAATCTCTAATTTTTAAAATTTTAATTTTATCGCAAAGTTTTAGATCCTGCATCATTATTCTCTTTCACGATGTAAATTTAATACAAATAGCCCAGTAGAAGAAATTTGGAAAGATATAAAAACAAATCTAAAAACTATAATGGATGAGAATGTTCCAACAAAATTAACATCAAATAAAATTAACAAATGCTGGTTCAATTTTAAATTAAAAAAGCTATGCAAACAAAAAGAGAACTTATTTAAGAAATTTAAGGGCTACCAATTCAAAAAGGATACACAAAAAGTTCTTAAAGATTAAACACTTGACACAAAAACTTAGTCGAAACCTCCAAAATGAATATACAAACAATTTAATTTCTAAAGATAACAATAAAAACGTATGGTCCTTTATCAAATCTAAAAAAATGGAACCTACAGGAATAGCCACACTAAAAGGCTCAAATGATAAAACCTATAATGATAATGAGACTAAAGCTAATATCTTTAACACATACTTTGCATCATCATTCTCTGCCTCAGGCGACAAGGAAGTTTTAATAAATTTAAATAAAATGGAAGAAATAGACAACATAACTGTAGACGAGATAGGTATACATTCACTCCTAAAAAAATTAAAAATAAACAAAGCCACTGGCCCATATGAATTGCCTGCAAGGTTATTAAAAGAACAAAGCAATGAACTGTCCCCAATCCTTGTAGACTTTTTCAAGCCACTCGAAACCAGGGTAAAGTGCCCCAGGATTGAAAATTAGCTAACGTAACTCCACTCTTTAAGAAAAGTGATAAATCAGACCCTGGTAATTACAGATCTGAATCACTTACTAGTATCACCTGTAAACGGCTAGAACACATAATATATAGTAAAATAATTAGCCACCTAGACAGATATAATGCCCTATGCCCACATCAACACGGCTTTTGAAAAAACAGATCATGTGAAACACAATTAATAAGTTTAATAGATGAATTATCAAAAGGCTTAGACAATAATGATCAAATAGACACAATATTACTTGACTTTTCAAAAGCATTTGACAAAGTTCACCACCTTAGTTTACTTAAAAAACTTAACTACTTTGGAATCTCAGGCCCTTACATCACTGGATCCAAGACTTCCTTTTGGGCAGGGAGCAAACTGTAATAATTAATGGATCTTAATCTGCACCAATAAAGGTTAACTCAGGAGAACCACAAGGAACTGTGCTAGGTCCCTTACTCTTTTTGATTTATATAAATGATTTACCCAACAACATCTCAACAGGTACACAAGTTAGGTCATTTGCTGATGATTGTATAATCTATAGAACAATTAAATCAGAACAAGATAGCAAAATTTTACAAAAAGACTTAGATCAATTGATACAATGGGAAAGTAACTGGAGTATGTCTTTTCACCCAGAAAAGTGTCATTATATATATATAATTTTATTGAAAATTCCTCTGACATGCCAAATTTGTGTAAAGTGAGAAGTTTAATAACAGACTTATAAAAGTTCAAAAGTTTGAAAACAATACATCATACAATTTTTGTTTAAAATTGAAAATAAAATAATGAAAAATCAAAATTAAATTAACATATTCTTTAAAATATTATTAAATAATTAAATACAATAGAAAAATATCAATAACTGTAATGTGTCTTATACAAAAATCACAGAAAAGCAGACACGATGTTGTCAAAAACTATGGTTAAGAACAACAAAGTGGGATACATATTTTGCATTGATGAAAAATGTTGATTTTTTTTTCAATTTTTCAAGATAAGTTTAGAATTATGTTTATATTTTGATTCATTTTTTTGCATATATTCTATTGGGGATTTTGAACGCATGTAAAGAGTTGATAACTTTAATATAAAAAAAGCCTTTAATGATTAGTAATTTTGAATTGTTTACTGACAAGTCATCTGTTCTACATTTTTATAATATTGATTTCTCCTTCAAATCAATATTTAAAGTAGCCACCTGTCTCATAAACATTATATTCTTCTGGTAAGAAAATCACTATTTGTATAAATAAATTTATCATTTATTTTATGCATATCTATTTTAAATTTATGTTTTCAACGCTAATAAAATACCAAAATAAAAGTTGTAAACATTTTGGGAAACGGAATCTTATCTGACACAGAAAATGCAAGAAGAAAGGGCTTAAAATGTTGTACTTGCCTAAAATTGTATACTGGATTCACCCAACTATGCAATTTTAAAATATAGTATTTTGGAAAAACGAAATTTTTACACAAATAATATGAATCTTTACTTACTATGGAGTGTTTGAAATCTTCACAGATCTGTTTAACGCAATTCCCATTTTTTCTTATTCTCTATTTCATTTCTATACTATACTGTAAAGCCCTTTTATATAGCTTTAAGTGTTTAATTAATGTGTCTATACATTTGAAGTTCAAGAAAAATCTATGTTGGACATTCTTAGGGAAAGACATTTTTAATGCCTTCATTTTATATAAAGTGTATGTACTCGAATACTTACTTTGTAAAAATGTAAATGTTGGTATTTGTTTTTATTTTTATTTTTTTAAATTTGTTAAATTAACCCGAAAATTGTATTTTAATAACACTCACAACTATTTCTGTTTTTATTTAAAACGGAACAAATTTTATATATTAACTTGTCAACTACTTAATGATAAATTTCTTTGGATTTATATATTATATGACAAAAAAAAATATTTTTTTTGTCTTTCTTTAAATATTAAAAAAAAACTACATTTATAAAACACAGTTTTTATATATAAAATATACTATTTATTTTTAAAAATGTAAATTGTTCTTAATGACATGTTCGTTATAATGTTTATGTGAATGTTTAAATAATATCAAACAAGTGTATCTCTACTTTTATTTTAACTTAAGAATGTTGTGAAAGATTATTGTACCTGTATAGGAAAGAGTATAAATTAAACTTGTTTCGATATATGACATGCATTCTTTAACACTGCCCATTAAAAGAAATGTTAATATAAAATAAAGATCTGAGCACAAACAAGTTGTTGTTTCATTTAAAAAAAATATTTAAAAAAAAACACAAAGAACAATGACATCAAAACTTTCTGTGTTTACTATTTGTGCTGCGAAAAATAGTTCACTGGCGCCTGCTATTGTTTTTTTCATTATATACGCTGTTATTATCAATTTTAAATTAACTTTTGCTTCTATAAAAATAAGAAATGTCTTTAAATCCCTTTTGTGATGCAAACAAAAGTTCCTTTCTGTATTTCTTCTTGTTTCATCATTGATCGCTATTATATTTTAATGCATTTTTACAAATTTCATAATAATAAATTAATCAAGTAGTTAATAAAACAATTGTACAACTTAGAAACTAATAAATTTAAAATAAAGAAATTGTATTATTACACTAATAACATAAAACTTAAAATACTACATTACATTGGTCAGACCCATACAAAAAAAATTCATCTTTTTTTTGTAACCTATCTATTAAATGAACACACACACACCTGTATATATACATTTATATATATAAATGTATGTATCTAATACAGCGGTTCTCAACCTTTCTTGTGTCGCAACCCTTTTAATAAATTACTCGTGCTGTGGTGACCCCCGCCGTCAATTCTTTTTGGTATCAGCCTCATAGCTGTAATTTTGCTACTGTTATAATATATTTAATTATATCTCATGTGCAGAATGACATTGTATTCTAATTTTTACAAATTTTACGTAATTAAAGCGGAGACACCGTTCTCGTAGCAACGTAGTTAGTAATAAAAAAACACAATATGTAACAATGATTACAATGACATACATGTCATACATTACATACAAGGTATTCGTATTTATTTCTAATAACAAATACGTAAGAAAGCCAAAGTCAATTAATGTGAAGGTTGAGGTTGCTTCTTTCTCACAAGATCAGAAATTCTCGGGACAGTCTTTGCGAGAGCACAACAAAAATCATCTTCCACAACAAGTCTACTTCTGTATTTAGACTTCATAACCAGCAAGCTGGAAAACCCTGTTTCGCAAAGATAAGTAGTTGGAAAAGGAAGAAGAAGGCGCAACACAGTTTCAGACAGAACAGGATATGACGGCAAAAACTTGATCCAGAATTTTGTAACTGACATTGAAGAGAAATCATTTCGCGATGCATCACTGTTAATGAGTTCGATGAACTCCTCTTGTGCTGTCAGAGGAATATCGTCAACTTTGACTGTGAATGTACTTCTGGAAAGTGCAAACGGAGTGTTAGGTAGATTTGGAAAGTACGATGAAATTTCGTCCGCCAGCATATGCAAGTGTTCTTTCACAGAAATTATCATTTTACTTCTCTTGTGTGTTCAATGTCATTTTCCTCAAAGAAGGCAGATAAGGTGGGCAAAATGAACATTTTATTGTCATCCAATTTTTTTTTGCCAAAGCTGAAGTTTCATTTCGAATGATCGGATCTTTTCAGACAAATCTAGGCATGTTGAATTTGGTCCTTGTAGTGATAAAAAAATAACTCATTCAAAATGGCAAATATATCTACCAGGTAACCAATTTTCTGAAGCTCATTTTTGTCGCTGAAAAGTGCTTCGAACTGTGGTTTAGACTTCTGATTAAAGAACATTTTTAGTTCGTCACGAAGATCAAAAACGCGTTTCAAAACTTTCCCTCTCGACAACCATCTCACTTCAGTGTGCAATAGCAGAACATCATTGGACGCATCCATCTCATTACAAAGTTTCGAAAACAGACGAATGTTCAGCGCACTCGCTTTTACAAAATTGACGGAACTTACGACGCTTTTCATTACTTCCTGAAACTTTTGTGGCAACGTCTTTGTTGCTAGCACTTGTCGATGAATCATACAGTGAGTTCTAATGACTTTTGGTGATTCATTTAGTACAAAACGTTGAAATCCAGACCTACACCCTAGCATAGCTGGAGCACCATCAGTGCAAACACCACAAACCTTTTCCCAAGAGATCTTATGATCTTTCAGAAATGAACCAACTGTATCAAATACATCCCGTGCAGTTGTTGTCGTTTCAAGAGGTTTGCAAAAAGAAACTCATCTTTAAAGCCGCCTTCATTTATATATCTCGCGTAAACCAGTAGTGTTGATGATACTTGCCGCCAGTGTCAAGTCTGGCTTTCCTGACGCCATTAGCTTCACTTCTAAAATACTCGGTATCCTTCCCCGCAAAACGTGGATGTTTGCTATCAAAATGACGTTTCAGTTTGTTTGGCTTCATAGATTCGGCTGAAAGAACTTCATTACAAATAACGCATTGCGGTTTCTCAATTCCTGCTGTAACTATTGAAGTAAAACCATATTGTAAGAAATCGTCACTATATTTTCTTTTCTAAATCATAATGTTCTTCTCTGCATGTTCCGTTTCCATCGGTTGGTTTAAAAACTTTAAATTTAAAATGAAAAATGTATAACGATAGCTTTCAATACCACGCACAATGAAATATTGACCTACAGCCCTACACTACAGTGTGTGGAACCAGAAGCAGCAGCAGTTCAGCTTCTACTTCACTTAGCCAGCCTGCTGAGCTGAGACCTCTGAGCATCCAGACGCGCCCTACTCTCTGTTGATATAATTACCGGTTGTTGAGGGGTTCATAAAATAGTGTTGAAATAAACATTATAAAAACGTAAAAATTAATTAAGTTACAACAACTAAACTTACTAAAGTTACTGAATAGACTATAGACTATAGTATAGAGTAATAGACAAAATATATAAATGGCAAGCTTTACACATTTTTACAAATTTAAACACACAAAAGACATATTTTTCCAATGGTCTTTGGCGACCCCTGCCAAATCGTCATTCGACCCCCGCGGGGGTCGCGACCCACAGGTTGAGAACCGCTGACCTAATATATAAAGCTCAGTTGGTGTTTGTATCTTTGTATGTTTGTATGTTTCATTTTTCGACTTTCTGTTAGACAGCCACGGAAAAACCAAATGACGGACGGGGACCAAATTTGGCAGGACGGTTCCTTCTAACCTGAAGGTGGTTTTAAGTTAGTTTTTGTAATTGTCCCTTTTGCCCGAATGCCGTAAATTAAATAATCAGAAAATGCAGAGACAAAGAATAAAAAAATTAACCTCATTTATGTATAGAACAAATGTATGCGGACGTTCAAATGCCGTTCAAAGCAAGTTACTTTTGGTGACATTTTTTCCCCCAATACTTAATTTTCAGCGGTGCGCATTCAAACATTTTTATAATGTCTAATTATGGTGCGCACATTTTCGTGTACGCTTCATAATTTGAGCTGTGTAGTACAAAGAATTGTCATTTTCTTTACTGTTACTTTCTATATATTAGATAGACACGTAAACATATTTAATTACAACTGTCACACGATGCATTAGATTTAATTGTTTACACGTTTAAATTTACTTTCTATTTATAAGTTACACACGTAAACATATTTAATTACAACTGCCGCACGATGTATTAGATTTAATTGTTTACACGTTTAAATTTAATTGCGAATTTGTTTTAATTATTTTCTGTTCCATAACTCTTACATAAATAGGTTTTTATTAAATGTCGAGTTATGGAACAGAAAATTTATTACATTAATACATTTAATAAAAACCTATTTATGTAATAATTGTGTCAGTATATTTTTCAAGGCTTCATTTTTAGCGGTGCGCGTTCTAAAATCTTTTATCGCCTGTATAACGTGCGCACATTTTAGTGTACGCATCTTAAATTTAGCTGTGTCCTATTAATATAACATTTATATTTTGTTTGTCTTTTACATAAGCTATTGTTTTTACATAACCTATACACTTATACTATTTAAACTTAGGCTACCGGACCTATTAACATAAGTAGATTAAACTAAATAAAGTGATCCTGAAAACGCTTAATTATTTTGTATTGCGAATTGAATATGGATGATGGATTAACATAGGCCATTTTTAAAATAAATTATTGTCATGGTTTCACATGCGTTTTTAACATAAAATTGATTTGTTTTGTTTGTTTTTTTAAAATTAGGAATATAGCCTAATTTCTTTATGTATCTTTATTATCTTTGTCCCATAGACGCTGTTGCAAATATTGTATTAATTACAATAGTGTTACGATGCAGTGTCGTAAATATATATGAGCTTTTTAGTGACGACAGTGGCAGAGATCTTTTGGAAAATGTCAAATAAGCATTGGCCTTTTTTTAATTGATACAAACAAACAAACATAAAAATATGAACTGAGCTTTATATATTACATATGCGTTTAAATTATTTTATCTCAATTATTTTCACGATGCATTGTATTAATATTTTACATGCAATGAATAAAATGTTGATTATTAAAAATTTAATTCATAACTCGACATTTAAATAAAAACCATAGAAGTAGCGAGTTTATTTTATGTTGAAAGTGATGGCCTATGTCAAATAAACTTACACTTTAAAACAGTTTACTTAAGCTTTATATACACTATACATTATAAACTTTCCATACCGAATTTATTAACAAAACTTGACTAAATTTAATGAAGTGATCCTGAAAACGCTTAATTAATATGAATTGCGAATTGAATATTTTTTTATGTTCATTCCTTTGTATTCAGAATAGCATAGGCCATTTCTAAAATTGCATTTTAATCATTTTTAAGATGCACTTATTAACAGACTGTTTAATCTTTTTTTTTCATTTTTATTTTTTTTTCAGATATTTAATCTGGTGTGTGTGTGTGCATTGAATATAATTTACAAAATATGATGCCTTATCCGAAATAGGGAACAAAAAATGATTCATTTTTTAAATTATACACATTGCTTATAAACCGTAAATATAAATCGTAAAATATAGACATAAAAAATGTTAAATATTATTTCCCTGTGACAACAATTACGAATACGTCAAAAGGAGGAGTTATTTTGGTCCGGTACATTTACTTTATAACAAGACTTTATTTTATGTGGACAGCTTTCTATATTGTCTAAATATGGTGTGTACATTTTTTTTATATCATTTTAATACGACCGTTTTTTTAAAAAAAAAGTGTTTTAGAAAGTACACTTATAATTTTGTTTATTTGCGCTATGAGTCACTTAGCTTTTGCCTTTGAAAGGGATAGTGCCATATTTTCTTTATCCCATAGACGTGGTTACAAATATTATATAACTTACAATTGTGATAGGATGCAGTTTCGTAATTATATATTAAATTTTTGAGTGACGAGGTTGGTAGAGCTCTTTCGGAAAACCTGTAAGTTATGTTAATTTTGTACACGTGGGAATGAAATTGTAAATTTAGTTATTATGATCGGCAAGAATCATTATTTAATAAATCATATCTTTTAAATAGTAAGGTTATGTTAAAAGGCACTGCATTAAGTGAAAACATCTCACGCGGTAAAATGGCATATCTCTGTTTCTCATAAGATTTTAACTAAATAGATGAATCTGAAATTTAACTTGGCAAAATAAAAATTGTAATAACCAGCAATTAATACTTAGATAAAGGGTCAGCACACTCTCGCTACGAAGTTCGGGTATTTTTCTAGTATATATATATATATATATATATATATATATAAGTAACGATATCATATATGTTTTTAGCTATATTATTCCATTATTTTTAAAAGTGCCTAATTATTAATTTCAGTGAATAGTCACAAGTGACACGATAAAATCAACTATAGCTAAAATACTAAACCTGAAACTTTTTTGTTTTTTTTCTGTTTTGGTGTTCCATAACCAAACATTCTTAGGGGATTCCAATGTTTCCGTTAGAACTTTCTCGGGGCTTGGTAGGCCATGGCGGCGCCCATCTCCTCTCCAGGTCTGCGGAGGACTTTTCTTGGCATTAGTCATTCAGCACTTTATTGTGGCTTTGCATGGGCTCGATCCCACGCCTCTCATCTTGTGAGGCGATCGCACTATTGTCTTCGCTATCCAGCGCCAAACCTGAAACTAATGCAGAACAGAACAATAATATATAAAAAAGTATTACTACTTAAGTTTTCATATACCTTTTTAAAAATATATAACAATCAGACAAGCACAGGATATATAAAAAATTTTTTTTCCAATTTGAATAGATTGTAAATGAACGGAGACCATTGGCAACATAAAAGCGTAGACAGAACTATTTGCTATTACTTTTAAGGCAACTAACCTTGCATTACAAAAAAAGAGAGCAACTAATAGGTCATTGTCCGGATAAACAGAGGATGGATTAATGAACATTTTGGGCACATCTTCTCAGGTACTAATTTTTCTAATAAATCCACGAATCAGTGAATCTGCGACAAGTGAACCGCCAATTAGTGAGGGATTATTGTGGTTTATTTCTTCTTTACCTTTAACTATTTTTAATCCTTAAAGTAATGCTCCAGAAATGTAACCTTATTTAAATTACATATTTTAATTGACCAGGGGATTTCGTGTTTAAAATTTTAGACCTTGAAACAAGAACCCTAATGTCATTTATTTTATATTTACAAATATTCTATAAATAAAACATTATTTATATCGCGTATAAAATGTTAGCTTTAGTATGTTGTCATTTTCCAACAAGAAAAACCACAACAAAAAAAAATAACCACATAAATGCACTGTTACCAAATGGTAACATACCATTTTTTTCAAATTTTATCAAACGTTGATGACAAATATCAAACATAAGCTCACATAATTATTGTATAAACATTAATGTTACCATTTAATATTTTTTTGGAACTGAAATTTTCATTATGCGATAAAAAACGAACACTTGTACTTACTAGATTCGGTAGACAAAAGTGTAGACCACTGTGACCAACTAAAAGTTGCTTTTACAAAAATACGAAATGGTCTAAGTGAAGAGTTCTCCGGTATAAAAGTTCAAAACATGATAAAATAAAAGGGGAATCAGTCTGAAAAATTAAAAACTAATCCAGCATTAGTGAAATAATTATTATTTCGCTTTGTTACCAAATGGTCACATTGTGTAATAGAGGGTTAATATTTTTCTAAAAATAATTTTAATTTGAATGCTATCATTACGTAAAAGTTATCAAAAAGATTGACCATTTATATTGAGACCTATATTTAACGACTTTACATATATTATTAAAATTGATTATAAAGCTTTTTAAAACATTTTCATGTTGCAAATTTTAATAAGGAAGCTGTCTTGTTATAAGGTTCAATTGTAAGTCTTGTAAACTATATTTGGCTCACATCCTCAGATTCAATTTAAAACAGATGCATCATAATAAAATGAAAACTACCTTTGATATTTATAAGTGTAAGTCCCATTTCGAATTGAGTCTTTTAAAACATATTTTCAAAAACACTAACGCACTTTAAAAAAATCAAGCATTAAAACTTGAAATATGAAAAATTAAAAAAAAATATGGGAAACTTTTCTTAGACTTAATTTTTTTTTAAAAATTGAAATATATTAATATACCAATAACAATATATGTATTACTACTTGATTACCTATAAGAAACTTTTGTTCAAAAACCTGTCAAAAAAGGTTAAAAATGAAAGACAGTTGGTAAATTGTAAATGCATGTATATTTTTAAGATTATCAATAAGCAATTTTCTAACTGTTGTCGACCAAATATATGTACATTCTGTTTTAATTAAAATGCCATACATGTTATGATTTAAGTGTCTTTAAAGAAATGTAAATACATTGAAAACAATAACAAAAATGTAAGCTATATCGCTGAATTATCAAAACAGTGTTTTGAATAGTATAGTAAAGTACATTACATTACTAAAGATAAATAATTATATTTGAAATATGTAATATGTATGTCTTTTAAAAATAATAAACATGTGTTACTAATTGTTATTAATAGAGTTTACTATACAATTAATTATCTGAAAACAAAAAAACCAATACATTTTTCTTTTCAATAATAAAATAAAAACGGAAATATAAAAACAAAGGAATGACATAGTTGCATAGAGACTGGGATTTGTGTATAACGAAGTTCATTTTTAATGAAGTACTGTACCATGTAATGTTGCCATGTGAAATAATTTTGCATGAACTGACATCGGTGTCAAGTTTGCAAACGGTATTAATGACGACTTAACATTATTTTCCTCTTCTTCTTTTTTTATATTGTACACTTATATTGCTGTGTTACAACTGTTACCAACAAAATGTTAAGACTAAACTCAGTTTCCTGATGATGGCATAATGATATTAAATAATTAAATGCCAAGTAAACACAAATGTAACAGTATGTATAGATATTAAATTAAACATTTCTTCCTAAAAAATTTCACGTTTAAAATAGTCAATAAGCATGTTTACTGTAGTAAGCAATCAATGTTTTGTGTCAATTAGATTTATGTTCATTTGATCTACCACTCATGTTCCTGTTCGACATCAACGCTGCGTTTGATGAGATTGAACATTTTTATTAGCGTACTTCAAACAGACTGATAAACAAAGTGGAGTTGTATTAAACAAAAAGCATTGTTCGTAACTTGCGAGAGTGTGAATGCACAGATTGTAGATAACTAGGATAGGAAGCACAGCGGCGACTTGATTACATTGGTACCTCGGTATACGTCTGCTTTAGTTTAAGTCCAAATCGGTATACGTCCTGTTTTGACGCGAAACATGTTGCTTGGTATACGACCTTTGTTTAAAATACGACCTCTTTTTTTTTAATACGACTCGCGTGCTAGAACTTGTATTGGGTCATACATAAATTACGTCACGCGATGTTCGTTCATTTCACGTCACTCCTGGTCACACGTCGTCTCAGAAAGTTACCTCATCAAATATGACATCTTAAAGTTTTGTCCTCCTCCCAAATAAAACTACCAGCAATTCCTATTTGAAAATTAGCAGGTTGCAAATAATTATATTGTCATTTAATTATGTATTTAGTTTAGTGTAAGTCTACACTACAAAAAGGTGTGACGCACGTGAATCCATTTAATCCATCATTAAATTGTAAACAATCAAATATTTAAGTGGAACTTTAATTTAAAGTTGCATGCTGTGATGTGATGTCATTGTCCTTAAACACCCATTCCTCCTAGGCACAAATGTGTGACCTCCTCCCCCCTAGATATATGACGTCATTTTATAGGCCATACTCAAGTGTTTTGGTACGGCTGTTGTTACTTTATAGTTGACGATTCGCGCAAAAACTCTAATTAGTCACGTGATTTTGCGTTTTTCTCGAAAATTTGTTACATTAAATTAACTTAGCATAAGTTCTAAGAAAGCTAATGAGAGAAGCCAAGCAACAACAAAAAAGGTAGGATAAATGCGGATTTGAAAAAAAGAAAATGTTATATAACATGAATGGGTGTGTGTGTCTCAGGACTTAATTAAAGCATGCCAGGAATGACGATTTCTGTTATCGTAAAAAAAGACTATTGAATTTACAAATGGGGTGAAATCGATAACAAAACAACGATCAAAACTTAAGGGCATGTTGAAAAATTGCTTTTTTTCTGGATAACAGGAACACGTGGCTTAAGTTCTTTCTATTTAAGCATTTAATATTAAACAGTGTTTAAATTATTTTATACAACTACGTCAATAAATGTTAAATTATTTAAATAACAATACGATTTTTTTCATGGGAGCAGATTAATCATTTTCCCTCCATTTCTTATAGTAAAAACAGGTTTGATATATGTCCTTTTCAGTATTCATCAAGTGATCTGAAATGGATTAAGGACGTATACTGATGTACCAATGTATAATGTATATCAATACTTTACAAATGTGTGGAGTAGAGCAAACCTAATGAAGTCATTTACTTTTAATAATTAATTTTTTTTTAAATAAAAGAGCGTATATTTTTTTAGTTATATTGGTACTCTAGGTTATTATACATTTTTATCTAAAATAAATATATAGTTTTAGAGGCATAGTAAGTTATCATAAAGACAGAGTGCAAATTATGTTTTCGGCCTTTTTGGGTAAGTTTTCTATAGAATATGTATCTTAACGTCTATACCACACACAATCAACTATATGTTTTAGATTAATTGCATCTAGGGCTGTAAATCTATTTTTAAAGTTATTTTTTACATCTAAAAATTGATTAAATTTTACAGGCTATTGTAATCTTCTTTTATATAATGTTAGTTGATCGGGCTTTATCATAAATTAAAATTAATAAATAATCCATAAATTTGAAAACGTTTGCGTTTTTATCTCTTACAATTTATAAAAGCAGCAAACTATCTTTTTTTCAGATATTTATTTTTTAAAATTAATTATCATATGAATTGTATCATTGTATACGTATGCGTACTTTAATCTCGCTTTATTCGTTTCTTTAAATAGGATGATGTTGTCCATAACTACACATTTTATGAAAATAAAGTAGCCAGTATTCAGTTTCAAATTTTACCTACGAGTCAGTAATATCTATTTGCGAATGAATCGTTTTAATATGGTATTAGATTTTGATAAATATTTCGTTAAAGCTAGATTGTCAGTGCAATAAATTCATTTTTATAAGATAAATATATATCATTTCTGCACACTGCAAATATGCAATGAATTGTTTTTCGTTTCACTTCTATCAAATTGCTAAATTTAGATTTAAAAAAAACAACTATTTGTAAAGTATCTCATACATGGCTTAACTCACATATGGCTAAACTGAATGTATAAAGTAAACATTCACACTTAATAAAACAATAGATATCCATTTCAATTAGATTTAAAAGCATTGTTTATTAATTGTACAAAAACAACACTCACTTTTTATTGCGAATGTATAAATGTTAAGTAAAAGAATAATTTTCTTGTTCCCTTTTATTCATTTTTTAAAAGAATATCAGACTTTTAAACTTTAACAAAGCTTTTTTTTCCTAAAGACAGATATCAACCAAAGGATGGGTGCTTTCTATGCTGATCATCTGATAATTTAAAGTCATAATTTAAACTCAATGAGACCTTACACATTTTAGACTTTAAAAGGCTTCAACATTTTCTAAAATAACCGAGATACAAGATTCCATTTAAATCATCACGTGAAAGCCAAAAAAAATTAAAATAACGTTAAAATTGTAGAGCACCATCTGAGCAGATTTTTTTTTCATCGTAGAGACTTCTCATCCACAATGGGGAACTGCCGATCATCGTCGACGTCTGCGATTCCTCCAAGGGCATAGGCCAGCTAAATTAGACCTCAAGGCATCCTGAGTTAGCCTCTCCAGGATCTTCTAGTCTTGGCCAATTCTCTTGATGTCTGCCTCCATTTTTCAGTGCATGTTTCTTGGACGACCTCTTTTTCGCTTTTCCTGTTCCATTTCAGGGATTGCTTTGTTGGATTGGAAGCAGTTTTTCTTAGTGTATGACCAATCCGTTTCCACCACTTCTGGAGAATTTCTTCCCCAAAATGGCTTATGACTTTCCGCTGCCACAGTTCAACGTTGCTGATTTTGTCCAGCCAGTTAATTCTGAGAATCCTTGTTAGGCAATTGTTGATAAATGACTTGATTCTGTTCAGATTTGCGACCGTTTTTCTCAACGTCTCAGCTCCATATAGCAGCACAAGCGTCGCGATTGCGTTGAAAATCCGAAATTTTATTTTTCTTCCTTAGTTTTCTAAAGATCCACACATTCTTGGGATGTTGGAAGGCTGTTCTTGCCCTCCCAGTACTTATTCTGACATCAGCATCCGTCTCCCCTTGTTTGTTAAAACTGTCCACCTTCTCGAATTTTTATTCCTTCAAGCATAACAGGTGCTGTACTGTGGCATTTACCTTTATAGAGATTGTAATCGATAATTAGGAAGAAGCTTTTGACATTTTTTAAAATATGTAAGTAGTAGCCTAATTGCCTTAGCTGTAAGATATCAATTTACTGACATTGAAAGATTCAATAGTTAAGTGACAGATGCTTTATGATAGAAAATTAATAAATTAATCTTTAAAATATTTAGATTAATCAAGAAAAAACTAACACATTTCAGATTGTGAAATCATATGTCATTATAAAAAAAAATAAACTTGTGTTTTATTACTCTATGGACTAAGGGTTAATGTTGTATATTTTCTAGGGAAGTTATCGATTAATTTAAATTTTGAAAAACTAACGATTAATTAATCGTTAACTTCGATTAAATACAAAAAAATTGAAATTTATGATGTCTTAAGTAACACTTATGACACGTACTTGTTGATAATCGAAATGACACTGGAATGTCTTCTTTATAGGACATCTTTTAAACAACAACGCAAACAGACAAGTGTATTGACATTATTTGGTTCAAGTGATGAGCGGGTCTTATTGACAATATAACCAGACGAGCTGAAAAATTGTTCACATAGCTTTAGATTGTCTCAGCTGAAGTTTCTGATACTGTAGTGGATGTTTGGTTAGCAGGTGATATGTAAGCAAGTGTTAGAACCATGGTAGCAATGTTCCCTTTAAGCAGCGTGGCTGTACAGACATTTGACAGACCCACGCAGGAGTTTAGAATCACCGCGCAGCAAATTTGGTAAAATATTGCACAAAAAATGGACGTTGTGCAACTTTGCACACGAGTTGTTTTTTTTTAAACTTTGCATACGGACCAACAAAGCTTAGACTTAGCATGGTACGCAAACGATTTCTCTCAAAGGACGCAATAACCTTTATCAACATTTTGAAAATTCACGTAAGTCTATAGTTTAAAACCAAAATATTCGTGTAATCATCCGGAAATTAGTTTATATTTATCGGCTGAAATATTTTACATTTTGACTTCCAGTACATTTATAAGTGGTGGGTCGATTAATCGTTAAAAATTTTTTAATCGTTACAAGTTTTTAACGATTAATCGAGAAATTAATCGTTAATTTCCACAGCCATAATATTTTCATACATTATTGGTAACAATTTCATAATATAAGTATTTCTTGTATAGGTTGCTATAGAAAGCTTTTTACTGACATGTTTATTATTTTATTTGGTTTTCCTTCAGACGATATTTTCCTTGTTATAATTATTAATTTTTACCTAGTATCAGTTCAGTATCACCTTAGTTTTAGCATTGCCTTGATATACACGTCATAGTCAAACTTTCATTATAGGAATACTTTCAGCAAAAAAATTGAAACAACATGGTTTCTTTCTAAAATGGTAATTTTAGAGACATATAGTGCAGCTTGAAAAGCAATAAAAAACACATTTTAAATAACATAAATACCTCGTTTCACTTAGAAATGACAACTTATAGTTATGTCGAATTTAAGTCAGAGGGACTATACTAAGCTTAACACATTATAAAAATATTGTTGCGGTAAATGACGTTTTACCAGCATAAGCTCAAATGATAAAAAATAAAATCCATTTAACATTGTAGTTATATTCTAGCCTCTTATAGTATCTAGATGCTTATCCTCATCAAGTTTGTGTGGCTTTAACTTTTTTCTAGGAATATCACCAACCCATGCCATGACAAACACAACCCTGCATTTACCCACTCAACAACTTCCAATATACACAAATGACAAGAAACCAAAGTTATTGTTGCATTTAATCAGTAATTTTAACTAAATAGGAATCGCAATTTAAAAAGAAAATGTTAATAAGCAATTATTCAATTGACGTCACGCGCCTGAGATGGAGTCAAATTATGTGTTCCTAACTCTCATGACTCATTTCTACAATAGCAATTTGACGTTTTTTTATGTTAGTAAGTATATAACCTAAAAATAGGGTATTAGTAGGCCTGACAGGACATAACACAACAGCGAACGTTTCGGCAAAGAGCCTTCCTCAACGGACAAATAGTACACAAATGAAACAAATATAATGAAATAATTAAAAAAACACTTAACTACGGTGAAATTCAAGTAGTCCAGCACGAGTGAAGTTTTTAACTCGCTGAAGTGCAGATTGAAGCATAGCTTCAGGGTAAGACCTTTGTCTAAAAAACTCCACCATTTTCAACGCCTTTTCCAAAACAAAATCCTCTTTATGTTGACACAGCCTACAGAGGCGAAACAGTTGTGAAAAGGGAATAGAATCCTTACAGGATTTGGGATGAGACGAGGGATAGAGTAGGTAAGAGTGGCTGTCGTAGGTTTGAAGGAGGCTGAAGTGAGGAGGCAGTTTTTCTGGAGAATTACAGTAATGTCCAGAATATTTACCGATATTTCGGAATTCGTATGAGTGAACTTAATGGAGGGGTGGAATGAATCTACAAAGTTGATGAACGTGTCAAGTTCACTCCTCTCTATATAACCCCAAAGCCGTCATCAATGTATCTCTTATAAAATTCGGGGAGACAACCAGCGTATTCTTGTTCCACTCTGTGCTCGAAATGGCCCATGAACAAGCAAGCATAGCTTGGTCCCATTTTAGTCCCCATGGCGACCCCACTGATTTTGTCAAAGAACAGTCCATTTAACTCAAACGAGTTGAGGGTTAGGACCGATTCCGCCAAACGTAGTAAGGCGTGTGTAGGTATATTGGGGTGAGGTTGTCTGTCCAAAAAGTATTGCACAGCCAGAAGGCCATCGTTGTGGGGAATGGATGTATAGAGGGAACATACATCAAGGAGGAACAGATAGTGCTTTTCGTTTGGATTGATGCTCAGAGAGTCGAATGTCCGTAAGGCATGGTTGGTGTCCTTAATGTAAGTAGGAAGGGATGCCACTATCGGTTGGAAGACACCATCCAAGAATTGAGAAATGTGTTCTGTTGGACAAGAACACGCATAGACAATAGGTCTACCATGGTTACCATCCTTGGGAATTTTTTTAGGAAGGAGATAAAAAGATGATTTACCCAGGTCACTGTCAAAATGTGCATCCAAAACGCTGATTGAGGTAGAGCGCACTCTGTTATCAACTCATCGATGGTCTTTTTAACCGCCATGTTATTTTTTATGATGGGATCTGTGTTTATCTGTTGGTAGAACTGAGTGTCCTCCAGTTGTCTCTTAGCTTCATTAATATACAACTCCTTATCCCATACAACGACGGCTCCACCTTTGTCGGCCGGTAATCGACAATGTCTTTACGGCTGCGCAATAAAGACAAGTCTTTCGACTCCACTTTAGAAAGGTTGGTTTGACGGAGTCCAGGTAACAAAAGGTTTTTAATTTCGTTCTCTGTGCTTTTGATGTATAAGTCCAGAGCCTTGGATTGACCAGGCGGTGGTGTCCAAGTAGATTTCTTTTGTTTTTGGAATGGGAATAATTTATCCTCGGGAAGCGTGTTGTTTTTTCCCGGCAAAATGGAACTGAAGTCGGAGAGCGCGGAAATAACGTTTTATGTTAGTGAGTGCTTATTTTTTATATTATTGACATTATAATTGAAGCAGATTTATTATGGGTTAAAAATTTAGTTTACATCTTTTGGCGAATTAATATTAATGTGGTTGCATATTCCCTTCCCTTAGAAATGTATTTTAAAGTAAATCATTCAGAGGAGATTGCATGTAGGCTATGTATTTCGATTGTGGTAGCCTCGTGTAAGTTTACATCATCTATGTTCTCCAGAGGATTATCATTTGCAGTTGACATTTGTATAAATACACAGAGATTATTACGCTTGAGAGTTGATTACGATGCAATAGTTTAACCAACATATAATAACTACGCTGATACGAAGGAGCTATTGTAACACACAAGTGACATCTCAATAGACACAAGTTTTTGTTACATAAAGTAGTTTTGATGAAACGTTAAAAGAAAAAAGAAAAAATATCAAAATTGTGTAATTGTATAGATATTTAAAATCAATGTCTTTCAGCTATTTTAAGAAGTTTTATTACATCAATTCAAACTAAATTATTCATTTAAAGCTGATTTCAATATTTAAAAAGAAATGTATTTCCCTTAAAAAAAGTATACATCATTTCACCTAATCATTCGTATATTATATTATATTATATTATTATATTATTATATTTGTATATATTTTTTTATATTTTAATGTGTGACGAAATTGTAAAGATAACATTGTTTTTTGTTTTTGTTTTTTTTTCTTTTTTTCTTTTTCTGTTTTTTTAATTATTTTTTATATTGATATTAAATTGTATAACTGCATTGAATTTTATATAAAAATTTGTAAACATATTAATTTTATTTTATATAATCAATATTAACATTCAATTTTTAATTTGATTAATTGTTCAATTTTATTAGTATTATTTTTTATTAAGATTAAGAACCAATTAAGGGTAAACAGTAAGTCTTATAAATTTTATTTTTAACATATTTAGCATCAGGGCCTAACGAGCTTGCTAGTGTGGCATAGGCATTGGAAGTACAATAGAAGAAAGCATTATCATCATCATGAAGTCAATGTGATACTTTTCCATGGTGACTGTGCCTTTACTTTTCCTTTCTTTTATCTATGGCTAAAAATTAAAAATTAAACAATTGATTGATGGGCCATGTTTGCAAATGTGTATTAGCTAAACTAAGCAACACTTAATAAAAAGTTATCCATATATAGTTAATGCAGAAAATCTCACCACCTATTTAAACAAAATAAAATTATCACCTCATACTAAAATAATACTCTAATCCCTACATATTCAACTAAACTTACCCATATGTCAAGTCTCTTAGTTATAGGATTTCTGCCTTGCGTACCGCTTCACACATAAAACATTATGAATGACCCAACAATATTGAATTCATTAGTTTATCCCTCTATGTACAACTTGCCATTCTCCACAGGCACGGCAACAATGACTTTGCATACAAATACTGTCACGCTATTCGCACCCACGATAGGTCTCCCTGACTGCTTATTACATGTACTCCTCTAGCGATTAGTCAACGTCACACATAAACCCACACAGTCTTCACATGAATCGCCCCTGGGTCCAAATCGACTGTCTTGAACAACGCTCCGTCTGACCGCTGTCACAACCTGTTCTGTTACTGACCTCTCGCTCACTCTCTGACCACACACACCCACGTGAACTCGTGTTCACTCAGACAACACGCATTTACCTACAGTGATTCTCATACCCATGAAACCATCCTTACATACTCAAATTTGTTTTTTCAACATACTAAAAGATTCTACCCACCCCTACTTACTCAAACTAAATTCATTTAAGAATAATTTTAAACTCGAAACGAGTGATAATCCCACAACATGAATTTCATAGACTTATAAAGTAATAGTAAAATCAAAATTGTTGCATTGTTAAAAGGATCTGTTGAAAAATGATGATTCATGAATTATTATTATTATTATTACATCTTGAAATTACAGAATACATTTGTTAAGAACTATCAAAATATGAAAAATCATATTCTCCAATATTATTAACATTTAATCAAATAAAGACATCCGAGAACTAAGCAAACAGTTCAATGGGGTCTTAAATTAATTTAATTAAAAAAAATAATTAATAAAATTGAAAAAAAACCTAAGTTCCTTCACAGAAAGGGATGACTTTCAAATATTACATGATGCATACTTTCAATAGTAAAAGGAACTTTATACGTATATATATATATATATATATATATATATATATATATATATATATATATATATATATATATATATATATATATATATATATATACTAGGCTGAGCCGGGGCGCCATGGCGCCTAAGGCGCCCACTATTTTTAATGCACCTACGGCGCCCACTTTTTTCAAAAGCCCAACTAACTTATTTTGTTTGATAAATATTTAATATTAAACTTACTGAAATGTACACAAAGTATTTTATAATAGGAGTTGTAGGGCACCTGCGGCGCTCACTGAAGCTGAAGGGCGCCTACGGCGCCCACTTTTTTTGGTCAAAAGCCCAAGTAACTTATGCTTGTTTGTAAATACAAAATATTAAACTTGCTGAAATGTACACAAAGTTTTTTTTATAATTATAAATCCTCAAATCCTATTTTTACATCGTTCCTTTTTTCAAAGATTAAAATATATGCTAAAAGAATTACGTCATTTAATTTTTTTTACAGCGCGTGCTTTATTTATAATTTTTTTGAACACCTTTTTGCGCACCTTCCGATGCACGCCTTGTATTAAATTATAGGCTAAAAATGACCTCATAAATAAAATAATAGTCCAAGTCACTCACTCACTGTGGAACGCTGAGGAACGATGTACAACAGTCTATAGCAATTAAACAATCGTGTGATGATTAGCACTCTAAAAAAATTTATATGACGTTTTTGGTTGATCTTATATTTTAAAATACAAGGTTTGCATCGGTGTGCAAAATGAGTATAAATTAAAGATGCGCTGTAAAAAAAATATTATATGACGTCATTGTTTTAGCTCATATTTTAATTTTGGAAAAGGGAACCATGTAAAAAGAGGATTTGATTATGGTTAATTATAAAATACTTTGTGTATATTCCAGGAAGTAAAATATTTCGTATTTATCAAAATAGGACAAGTTATTTTTTATATGACGTCATTTTTAGTTTATATTTAATACAAGGTGTGCATCGGAAGGCGCGCAAAAAAATGTGCAAAATAATTATTTAAAAAACTTAGCTGCGGTGAAATCCAATTAGTCAAATAGAGATTTCACCGCAGCTAAGTTTTTTAATATTCTTTTGTTATATTCGTTTATTGGTGTACTATTTGCTCGTTGAGGAAGGCTCTTTGCCAAAACGTTCGCTGTTGTGTTACGTCCTTTCAGGTTAACTATTACCCTGTTTATATGTTATACATTTACTAATTTAAAAGCCTGGTTGTACTCTCACCCCCATTATTTTCTTTAAACCAAAAACAGAAAAGCAATGCCACGAAGCTTGTTGAATGTGAATACATAGCTTAAAGTCCTGGAAAAACATACTAGTGGTTTGGATTTGTCTTTCGCGGCGTGAAATAGCCGGGGAAGTATAGATAGCCGCTATGCGCAAACTGAAATTTTGAATGTCTTTGATCGAACGAATCGTGAATAATTATTTGTTAGAGGTATAAGGTATTGTAGGTAACGGTGCTAAAGAGATGGGCTAACATTTCTGTTGGCGTGGTCAAAGGCTTCACGAAAGAAAATAGTGGAATTTCTGTCAGCATGGGTAGCGGTGCGAATATTTGTATTTCCTTTGCAAGACGTGACGCTGAGGATGAAAATATCCTTGAAACTACAGTCCCCTAATTTAGAGGTTTGTATTTATAGCATCAAGAGCAAAGAGTTGCATGGAGTTGCTAAACGTAAATCTTAAATATGCTAATATAAATCTAATGACCTGTTTATGAGAGTACATGTCCCGCCGAGGCGGGAATAAAATATTGTATACTTTTTAAATCAGCCAGTAAATGCCACTCTCATCTACGTTCTCTACACAAATATATAAACCTTAACAACAAAAAATATTAAATTGTAAACCCACCTTACAACCCTACCACTCTTTAAATCCTTCATCTTAACTCGTGGCGTCTGCTTGATTGCTTAAAGCCTTGCTTGATTGTTTGCCGAAAAAAAATTGGATCGATTTTTAACCCACTTTCTCGTATGCTAACGAGGTAACATTCTGCAGGCATTTTTGTGCCGACGATAAAAATTATTTATCAAAATTTCAGATCAATCGAATGTACTGTAATTAAATTAATGAATTTTTAGATTATCTCTATTTATATATATATAGCATGTTAATTTTTGTGTTAGAGTGTCGCAGTGCGTATTATATTGACGATATTTTTAAAATATATTCCCGATCTTTCAATGTAAATGCTAGTAATTGCTAGACTGTCTTGCAGTGAGTACTATATTAATCATTTTTATAACTCTTTTCCCGTGATCAAATCGAGCTTAAATTTAGCAGACAGACTTTAGTTGTTTTTTAAAATAATATAAATCCTTTATATATAAGACATAATTAAAATTTTGGATTGTCGTGCGATGTGTATTATAATGAACATAATTGTAGTTATGTCTTGTAAATAAAGGATTTATAGTGAAAAACTTTTCTTTTTTTACAGGTTTTTTTTTATTTAACGACCATTCAGTCATTATTTATGTCAGAAATCTATTAGTTCAACTCTACTTCCACAGGAATTTCTTAACTCCCAGTCTCCCTTGTTTTCTCTAGAGATTGCACATTGTTGAATTACAAACCCCTGACCTACTACAGTGACAAGTTTAAGACTTTAAACATTTTAACTTATTACCTTCTTGTGGTGCTACCATAGACTGAGTCTGTCAAACTGAGCCCCACACAACAAAACCATCTGGTGGAACTGCCATAGACTTAGTTTCTGTCACACTGAGCCCTTCACTACAACAACACCATCTGGTGGTACTACAATAGAATGAGTTTCTTTCATACCGAGCCCCTCACCACAACAACACCATCTGGTGGTACTACCATAGACTTAGTTTCTGTCACACTGAGCCACACACAACAACACCATCTGGTGGTACTACCATAGACTTAGTTTCTGTCACACTGAGCCCCACACTACAACACCATCTGGTGATACTACCATAGACTCAGTTTCTGTCAAACTGAGCCCTACCCCACAACAACACCATATGGTGGTACTACCATAGACTGAGTTTCTGTCACACTGATCCTTACCACACAACAACACCATCTGGTGGTACTACCATAGACTTAGTTTCTGTCACACTGAGCCCTACACAACAACACCATCTGGTGGTACTACCATATACTTAGTTTCTGTCACACTGAGCCCTACCCCACATCAACACCATCTGGTGGTACTACTATAGACTTAGTTTCTGTCACACCAAGCCCCACACAACACTACCATCTGGTGGTACTACCATAGACTTAGTTTCTGTCACACTGAGCCCCACACAATAACACCATCTGGTGGTACTACCATTGACTTAGTTTCTGTCACACTGAGCATTTCCCCACAACAATACCATCTGTTAGTACTACCATATACTTAGTTTCTGTCACACTGAGCCTTACTCCACAACAACACCATCTGGTGGTACTACCATAGACTGAGTCTGTCACACCGAGCCCTTCACCACAACAACACCATCTGGTGGTACTACCATAGACTTAGTTTCTGTCACACTGAGCCTTACTCCACAACAACACCATCTGGTGGTACTACCATAGACTGAGTCTGTTACACCGAGCCACACACAGCAACACCATCTGGTGGTACTACCATAAACTGATTTTTGTCACACCGAGCCCAACACCACAACAACCCCACCAGCCGGGGGCACCTTGAAGACACAACACGGTCTACAGCGGCCGGACATATCTGATTCTTTAATTAATTGGCAGTTAAAATGGAATTGACCATAAAGATAGGGTCTCTTTGTTTATTTCACTATATGGTAAAAGTTGATGTTCAAATTTTTTTAAACTTTTCATGAGTTTCCTAGAGCAAAAATAAAAACCCTTAGGTGGATCGCACGTACAGATGGATGCAATAAAGAAGACGAACACAAACTACTGGATCAAAGGCGTCTTCAGCTCATAAATCATCGAGAATCAGTCCTTGAAACTCATCGGTCGGCCCCTGCGATTTTCCAGCAGAAAGTTAATGGATGCTAACAAAATATTCATCAGACTATTATGCATCAAGAAAACAAAGCAAAAATACTTTCAAATTGTTCAAAAGCAGGAGTATTGTAAAACGTGTTTCTCTATATTTGAGGGTTACACTTAAATCTAAAATGACCATAGCGTGTGTTTTTACACTCAAAACATTCACTACAGTGCAAAAGATCAGTCCAATTTAAGGGCGATGAGCCTTTGGGAAGTGGTGAAAATGTTGTTTACTGGCACTCACGTCTGATATAGACCATTACCTAATGTTGTTTACTGGCACTCACGTCTAATATAGACCATTGCCTAATGTTGTTTACTGGCACTCACGTCTTTTATAGACCATTGCCTAATGTTGTTTACTGGCACTCACGTCTAATATAGACCATTGCCTAATGTTGTTTACTAGCACTCACGTCTAATATAGACCATTGCCTAATGTAGTTTACTGGCACTCACGTCTAATATAGACCATTGCCTAATGTTGTTTACTGGCACTCACGTCTAATATAGACCATTGCCTAATGTTGTTTACTGGCACTCACGTCTAATATAGACCATTGACTAATGTTGTTTACTGGCACTCACGTCTAATATAGACCATTGCCTAATGTTGTTTACTGGCACTCACGTCTAATATAGACCATTGCCTAATGTTGTTTACTGGCACTCACGTCTTTTATAGACCATTGCCTAATGTTGTTTACTGGCACTCACGTCTAATATAGACCATTGCCTAATGTTTTTTACTAGCACTCACGTCTAATATAGACCATTGCCTAATGTTGTTTACTGGCACTCACGTCTAATATAGACCATTGCCTAATGTTGTTTACTGGCACTCACGTCTAATATAGACCATTGCCTAATGTTGTTTACTGGCACTCACGTCTAATATAGACCATTGCCTAATGTTGTTTACTGGCACTCACGTCTAATATAGACCATTGCCTAATGTTGTTTACTGGCACTCACGTCTAATATAGACCATTGCCTAATGTTGTTTACTGGCACTCACGTCTAATATAGACCATTGCCTAATGTTGTTTACTGGCACTCACGTCTAATATAGACCATTGCCTAATGTTGTTTACTGGCACTCACGTCTAATATAGACCATTGCCTTGTACGAGTAGGCGACCCCGACTTCATTCTCAGCAACGCATTCATAGATACTCTCGTCAGACGTCTTGCTGTGTTGTATGGTTAGAGTACCTGGCCAATTAACAAAACATTATGTTTGAAACTATATATATAAGTATCAGAAGTGTACTTCTGATGCAATGTTAGAGATGTTATACAAAATTCATATACATTTCTTTGGGAAAGAATTAATGATTCTAATAATAAAATGTCGGTTCAGTGTGCTAGAATCAAATTGCTTTGCTGCTAGAGTTATGACTTTATTGGCTATATAATGGTTTGAAAAATTCGACTTTTGATTTATGTACCTCGAATATGACATTTGAATAATGGCACACTAAAAACGGAATTCCGTGTTATGAAATTGATCCTTGAGTACCTTATTGGCGGTAGTAAAGGAATGGAACAATTAACTAAATAGTTTTAGATTGCAGCTCTTGTGTTCTTGTTGATAACTATTAGTCTAATCTATATTTATAAATAACTTAACAAAAAAAAATATTAAAAATTAATTTGGACAAAACTAAATTCTTTTCCAATTCTAATCTTTTAGCCTTTAAAGTAACAAATAATGGTTCAGATGAGAGGGTTTTAAGAAACACTGATGATCAGAAATTTGCTTCTAATGTCTTTAGTTAAAATAGAAATGCTAAGTGACACATTGTAATAAACCTTCACTTTTGTTTCACCATCCCAACTCGATTAAGCATCAAAGTAAGATTAATTTAAGTAAATGACCAACACTTAATGACCTATCGTCAGTACCTGGTTCCTGGACCTCCACTCTCGGGTCGCTAATGTCGAGGCGCAGCGAGTCCTTGAGCCACATGATGGACGGCTTGGGGTCACCTTTGACCTCCCATCCAGCTTTATGGGACTGTCCTCTTTCACTGACTTGAGATTTGGGCTTGTCAAGATAACGGGATAACTTGCAGGCAGGTCTGGTAAAAATAAACATTAACTGTTAGAATATAATTGTGGCCAGTTGTCACGTGTCTATGTGGTCCTTTAAAAAGTTTAAATAAATTCAAAATTGGATAGAGTTCAATAAATCTGTCTGAGAGCTGTAATCCGGGTATGCTTGTATTCATGTATTATTGAATTATACAAATATCTGTGAAAGTATGTATGTAACTTAAATATGTGAACTGATTATTAATGCATGTTGACCATTACTAATTGATGTAAACATCACTACAGAAGAGTTATTTACAGGAATTTACATCATTATATCAGTAGTTTATAAAAAAAATACTTCAATACATCTACTTTTACAGGAAAATACATCCGTTGTTTACACGAAAGAAGGAAAAGTAATGGTAATAACTTGGGACAATTCCAACATCTAACCTGTTGCAAAGCTTTTTCAGAAATTATTTCTGGCTATAGTTATTAACATTACAAATACATAAAATATATTAATATGTTTACGACAATAATTAAAAAAAACGTAAAAAACCAAATTTTTTACTATAAATCCTTTATGTACGAGACATAACTAAAGAATGTTCATTATAAAACGCAGCGCAAGACAATCCAAAAATACAAAATTGTAATTATGTCTCGTAAAACGTGTTTAATATAATGCGTACCGATCAGGAATATGTTTATAAAAAGTATTATCAATAAAATACGCACCTTATTGCGCGACAGGAAAGTTTGTTTAATATAATACGCACCACGACACTATAGCAAAAAAATTTCACATGTTATATGGGATAAATAAAGATTAACTAAAAATTCATTCATTTCATTAAGGTACTTTCAATTTATCTGAAATTTTGATACATCATCTTTTTCATCGGGACGAGTCTGCCTGCAAAATTTCAGCTCGCTAGCTTACGAGAAAGTGGGTTAAAAATCGATCCAAAGTTTTTACGACATGGGCTCAGACACCACGAGTTAATATAAAGGATTTAAAAATAAATTAAGACAATTCTATTGAATTCAATGACAAAATATTTTACCATCATCAAGTATTGGTCGACACTTGCACAATGAAAAGACCAAGATACACATGTAAGATAGATGAAATACCACAACTAAAGCAACAAGGAATTATTGCACGTCAATATATCAAGAGAGACTTATCACAGTATAACACATAACACACATAAAAGATTGCCTGAAAGTAAGAGATTACAAGACAGCTGTAAGCAAAAGATTTTTAAATGGTCGGGCTTCTTGGCGGAAAAAAAAATTGATTAGCTACCAAGGGGGTTGAGAAGCACTAAGTGAAATTCTGGGAATTACATGTATGTTTCGAAAAGTATATCTAGAATTTAGGAAATTCCTAGTTTCTACAATGCAAGGATACGTATGAAAGCACATACTTTTCACCTAATTTGTTACATAACATACGTATACATTTTCTAATAAATTAGCTAATTGAAAACAAAACACAAAAAACATGAATCGAGTGTATTTTATTATTATGAATTTTTGCGCTTTTCAAATTTCTAATTAGGAGGAAACAATGGTTGCAAACTGAAACACAACAGTGAAGTTGGTTTGATTTGTTTGTTTCCCCTGAAATAATGAAACACTTTCCCATTGGAAAAAAAAATTCCGTTGCGGCAGTAAGATAGAGAGGAAATATGGAGCAAGAGAGAAAGAAAGATAGTTTGGAAATAGGGTGAGTATTGTGACAATTGGAAAGTGATGAAAGTTGGGAAGGAGATGTAAAGAAGAAATAAAAGAGAGTAAAAATGACAGATGTTAGGTTGAGTTGAGAAATCAAAAAGTATATCGAAAGAGACGAGCAAAGAATACCACTATGATAAAGATGTTTAGACGTATCCTACTTATCAACACACGAAAGTTTAGTCAATAAACCACGCTTCTACCCCTTCCATCCTTAAGTCTACCCAACAGGCTCAACTGGAGCAACTTATCATTTTCTTCACTATACAGCTAGAAGCAATGCAATTGATATGTCCCTTCCTGGCACGTTTCCTTGACAACAATGCAATCATGTCTACTTTTTATACTTTTTAAAAATTATTTAAGTCAGTTTCTTTCCATGGATGCCCCTCCCCCTTTTTCCGCCAAATCAAGTAACATCATGGTAATAAATTCACATGCAAAAAATACTTCAGCACAGATGCAGACACAAGCATCGTGGCACCGCCCACCCCAGAGACACATCTCCAACACAACTCACAGAGGCAATGCTTTCTAGCACTCGTGTATCAACCGAAGCGTGTGCGTGGTTTGGTGTCACACTGACCTACACCTGATTACGGACACTTCCGATCAATACTGGCGGGTATTGAATTTAGGACTTAAACGCTCCATCTCCGCCCCTACGTGTGGAGTGGCCAGCTGGGGAGAGGGGTTTGTAAGGGTTGCCTGAGCTGGCAAACGGAAATAAAAAACAACAGTGTTAAAGAAAAACACGTCTTTTGGTGACGTCGATGGTTGTGTAACGTAGTGGCTAGATGCACCTGAAAATATTGTTGGCAGGACTGAGGTCATTTGCGTGAGACTTGACATGAGGACAGGGGAGCTCTTGAAGAGAAATATCATTTAATCGTGATTAATAGACACCGGGACAAGGGAGATATGGCAACTGTTGGGGACATTAAAAGAGGGATCAGTTTAGAAGGAGAAGGCAGGGAAGGGTAGGAAAGAGAGAGACTGGGCCAGATACAAAGAAATTACTAAGCCTTCTTTTATAAATAAATAATGTATATATAAATAAATGAATGTATTCCAACCCTACGTTTTAATTCTAGAGCAAATGTAGTGTCTCTATATTTCAACTGTTTCATATGTAATGTTATATTAAGCATCTAAAATGCGCTTCGCCCTAAAATGACCCAATATAATAACAAAACAAAAAAAACGTCACATTTTAGCTCTCCAGTAATGGCTGTTTCTGAAATTGTACCAAATAAGACATCATACAAAGGCGAACATGAGGGCGGCAACTTAAGTATAGCAATACCTGAGTCCAGATACCAACAATATCCCTGACATCCTCTCCAGTAAATCATCAATGAGGCGTTAGCCCTGGCCTCGCCAAGTCCGTTGTTGGCCACGCAGGTGTACGTCCCGTTCTCCACGCCCGGAATGGTTTTGATCCTCAGGGCCGTCACGTAGGGGGCCACTGTGGTCTCGAACCTGGCTCGGCTATTCTTTACGCGTTTTCCGTCTTTCTCCCAATGGAACGTAGGGGCCGGGTTCCCAGACGCACGACAGAAAAAGCTCATCTGTCTTTCTGCAGCCACTTTAGAATTTGTGGGCGCCAAAGTAATCATTGGGGGACCTGTGAACAGCAGGTTTAAAAAACAAACAATATGTGTTAGATTAATAATACATATTATTATTTTAAATAACTGCGTTGGATTATCGATTAATCGGGAAAAAATGTAATCGATTAATTTCGATTATGTATATTTTTATAACGCATATATAGATCCCGTTAAGTTACGATTATTATTTCGCGACACCGGAAAACATAATTTCACATTGTGTTTCTTTGTATTTTTATTTTTAGGCAAAATTTGCGGGAAAAAAACAACGGTTATGTTGATGAAACATGACCTTAAAAAAGTCCATGTTATAAATGCAAATCAAGTTGTATTTTTAACAGCCAATTTTTTTGTTAGACGTAATAATTGTAAGCTATCAGTTGCCCGTAATGATGGTACTTGTCGGTCAAGATCGATATCCGATTTATATTTTTGACCCCCCCCCCTCCATTCTTTGCCCGATTTGTACCCTGGATTGAATGATAAATTTCTGTGGTTAATTTATAGTATTTAATTCGATTTAAATAACAATAAACAGCTGCTCAGCAAAAATCACAGCGTATGATTTGCTTTAATTAAAACTATGGTTTCACTTTGTTTTCAAATATATTTATTTATAAAAAATGTGTCGAGTATATTTCATCGTGTTTTTATGTAATATCATTAACAAATTTCATTATCTAGAATTATGAATGCAAACATCTTCGGTTACTATTTTAATAAGTTTCAAGCCTTTCACATTAAAATTATCATTTTGTTTTAAAAATTTGATGATGCTATAGAGTCAGTTTATACATAATGTAAATACAAACATTTGATATGTGTAATGAGAGCTCCATTACCATGTTCCAAAAAATTCTTTTGAGTGTATTTTTTATTATGTACTAGCAGACCCATCGTGCGTTGCAGCGATCTCAGTAAAAAGGAATACATATATAGATAAAAAATAAATTACTTTAAGGGTAACCGGGCCCATCAGTTTAACATATGACGTTGAAAATCTGTTCATTTGCATATCAAATATATAAATATATGTATCTATATTGCTCAATATCGTGTAAAATTGAATGGGAAATACAATATACTAAAAGTTTAGTAAAATCACATTTAGAGCCCCCAGCCCCGAGGAAATGGACATTAAGAGCCCAGTGCCCTATAGTAATTTAATATAGGATCTTAAGATTTTATATACCAAGTTTGGTCAAAATCCAGTTATTTTGACATTATCTAACCATTAAACTAAATTTTATTTAGCTAATATAAGGGAAAAACACATTAAGGGGCCCCCGGGCCCATTTGGTTCAAGATGTACATTTTGAAAACCTGTTTATTTAAATTCAGTTTCATCATACATATATTTCTCAAGATCGTTAAAAATAGAATGGCAAAAAATATCTCAAACATATACGAAAATAAAACTGGGGCCCCCAGCCCTGAACAATTGGACATTAAAAGTGCAGTGCACTTTTTTATTTTAATATGCGCTACCAAGTTTTTATATACAAAGTTTGGTTAAGATCTATTCATTTACTCAAGAGCTAACCCATAAACTAATTTTATATAGCTCATATAAGCAAAAATCAACATTAAGGGCCCCAGGCCCATTTAGTGCCCCAGGGCCCATTTAGCGCAAGATGTCAAGTTTAAAACACCTGTTTATTTCAATCAATTTCATAGTGGATATATGTATATATATTTCTCAAAATCTTTAACAATTGATTTGAGAATAAATCTTAAACGTATGTGGAAAAAAGACAGTTTGGGCCCCCAGCCACGATGAAATTGACATTAGGAAATTATTGCCCTATAGTATTTCAATATTGGCTACTAAAGTTTTGTGACAACGTTTGGTTAAGATTCATCAATGTACCTAACAGCTAACGCTTAAACAAAATTGTTATATAGCTCCTATAAGAAAAAACTCATATTATGGACCCGCGGCGCCCCATGAGTGTTAAATTTTGCAAAAAAACGTTGCCAGTGACCATCCCAGGAGCATACTCAAAATTTTTCGTGTGCGATCGGATGAATGGTTTAGTCAGCTATAAGGGACATGCATACATACATACATACATAATTTCATTTTTATCTATTTAGTTATAAGGAAAAAACACATTAAGGGGCCCCCGGGCCCATTCGGTTCAAGATGAACATTTTGAAAACATGTATTATTTAATTTCAGTTTCATCATAGATATGTTTCTCAAGATCGTTAAAAATAGAATGGCAAATAATATCTCAAACATATTCGAAAAAAAGACAAAGGGCCCCCCAGCCCTGAATGATTGGACTTTAGACGTGCAGTGCCCTTTGTTATTTTAATATGGGCTACCAAGTTTTTATATACAAAGTTTGGTTAAGATCCATTTATTTACTTAGTCGCTATCACATGAACTAATTTTTATATAGCTCATATCAGCAAAAAAAAAGACATTAAGGGTCCCAGGGCCCAATTAGTGCAAGATGTCAAGTTCAAAACACCTGTTTATTTCAATCAATTTTCATAGCGGATATAGTTCGCTATATTTATCTAGATCTTTAATACTTCAATGGGGAATACAAATCTTAAACGTTTATGTAAAAAGACATTTTGTGCCCCCAGCCCCGAAGAAATGGACATTAGGAAATTAGTGCCATATAGTATTTCAAATATTGGCTACCAAGTTGTTATATACAAAGTTTGGTTAAAATCCATCAGTTTACCTAATAGCTAACGATTAAACTAATGTTTTATATAGCTCGTATAAGAAAAAAATCATATTATGGGCCCCCGGCGCCCCATGAGTGTTAAATTTTGCAAAAAAAGTAGCCAGTTACCATCCTAGGAGCGTACTCAAAAGTCTCCAAAAGTTTCATGGCAATCTGATGAATGGTTTAGTCGGCTATAAAGGACATACATACATACATATATACATAATTTCATTTTTATCTATATAGTTATAAGGAAAAAACACATTAAGGGGCCCCCGGGCCCATTCGGTTCAAGATGAACATTTTAAAAACATGTTTTATTTAATTTCAGTTTCATCATAGATATGTTTCTCAAGATCGTTAAAAATAGAATGGCAATAATATCTCAAACATATTCAAAATAAAGACAAAGGGGGCCCCCAGCCCTGAATGATTGGACTTTAGACGTGCAGTGCCCTTTGTTATTTTAATATGGGCTACCAAGTTTTTATATACAAAGTTTGGTTAAGATCCATTTATTTACTTAGTCGGTATCACATGAACTAATTTTTATATAGCTCATATCAGCAACAAAAAAAATACATTAAGGGTCCCAGGGCCCAATTAGTGCAAGATGTCAAGTTCAAAACACCTGTTTATTTCAATCAATTTTATAGCGGATATAGTTCGCTATATTTATCTAGATCTTTATTACTTCAATGGGGAATACAAATCTTAAACGTTTATGTAATAAGACATTTTGTGCCCCCAGCCCCGAAGAAATGGACATTAGGAAACTAGTGCCATATAGTATTTAAATATTGGCTACCAAGTTGTTATATACAAAGTTTGGTTAAGATCTATTCATTTACTCAGTAGCTAACCCATAAACTAATTTTTATATAGCTCATATAAGCAAAAATCAACATTAAGGGCCCCAAGGCCCATTTAGTGCCCCAGGTCCCATTTAGTGCAAGATGTCAAGTTTAAAACACCTGTTTATTTCAATCAATTTCATAGTGGATATATGTATATATATTTCTATAAATATTTAACAATTTATTTGAGAATAAATCTTAAACGTATGTGATAAAAGACAGTTTGGGCCCCCAGCCACGATGAAATTGACATTAGGAAATTATTGCCCTATAGTATTTAAATATTGGCTACTAATTTGTGTACAAAGTTTGGTTAAGATTCATCAATGTACCTAACAGCTAACGCTTTAACAAAATTGTTATATAGCTCCTATAAGAAAAAACTCATATTATGGACCCGCGGCGCCCCATGAGTGTTAAATTTTGCAAAAAAAACGTTGCCAGTGACCATCCCAGGAGCATACTCAAAATTTTTCGTGTGCGATCGGATGAATGGTTTAGTCAGCTATAAAGGACATGCATACATACATACATAATTTCATTTTTATCTATATAGTTATAAGGAAAAAACACATTAAGGGGCCCCCGGGCCCATTCGGTTCAAGATGAACATTTTGAAAACATGTTTTATTTAATTTCAGTTTCATCATAGATATGTTTCTCAAGATCGTTAAAAATAGAATGGCAAATAATATCTCAAACATATTCGAAAAAAAGACAAAGGGCCCCCCCAGCCCTGAATGATTGGACTTTAGACGTGCAGTGCCCTTTGTTATTTTAATATGGGCTACCAAGTTTTTATATACAAAGTTTGGTTAAGATCCATTTATTTACTTAGTCGCTATCACATGAACTAATTTTTATATAGCTCATATCAGCAAAAAAAAAGACATTAAGGGTCCCAGGGCCCAATTAGTGCAAGATGTCAAGTTCAAAACACCTGTTTATTTCAATCAATTTTATAGCGGATATAGTTCGCTATATTTATCTAGATCTTTAATACTTCAATGGGGAATACAAATCTTAAACGTTTATGTAATAAGACATTTTGTGCCCCCAGCCCCGAAGAAATGGACATTAGGAAACTAGTGCCATATAGTATTTCAATATTGGCTACCAAGTTGTTATATACAAAGTTTGGTTTAAATCCATCAGTATACCTAATAGCTAACGATTAAACTAATGTTTATATAGCTCGTATAAGAAAAAAAATCATATTATGGGCCCCCGGCGCCCCATGAGTGTTAAATTTTGCAAAAAAAGTAGCCAGTTACCATCCTATGAGCGTACTCAAAAGTCTCCAAAAGTTTCATGGCGATCTGATGAATGGTTTAGTCGGCTATAAAGGACATACATACATACATAAATACTTTGATTTTTATATATATAGATAATCATTTTTGAAATAGAAAATGAGGACTTGTTTCAATTTCTTTTTTTTTAAAGCATTAAACAATGACATTTTAATGATATTTGTGCGTCTTCATATCACTTAACTTAAATTTATAAATGTTTGTTTGAATTAAAACATTTTTTTCTAAACAGTCATATCTCAATACGTAATATATTTTATTTTAAACCTTTAAAAAATCATTTTAAAAAATAGACTTTACATTTCTATTTTGACGCAAATCGAAATACACTACCCAATGTATCGCTGGCGTGCAAGAATACTAAAATATTAATATTATTGAAGCTTAAACAAGTGTTGTGAAAACGTTTCATGGCAAATAGCAAAATATTAAATATACATGTATAGTGTTTTGTGTATAAAATGATTTTATTTCGTTCATTTAAAACACATATTAGATTATCGTATTTAACTTATTGTAAATAATAGTCGTTTTATTTCAATATGTTGGTTCATGCATGGTTATAAAACCATATAACGTGAGATTTAGTGAATCTCTTATTAGAAGTGGAACTTTGAAAACAACAATGTATCAATTAGACTGTTTAAAGAACGTTCCAATTAAGATACTGATAACATATTTAGTTTGACCGGATGTACTTATTCTGCAACACTATCAATTGAAAATATAAGGTATCGTAGTTGTTGTCTGTTAGTATCGATCCTAAATGATGAATATATATATAGAGAGAGAAAGTTTAAAAGTTGGGGCAAACATGCGATGGAGTATAATGAATGCGGAGTTGTTGATAGACAAGGGATGTTGTAAACCAGGCATGTACCGCTTTCAGACAAAAAAAATTATCGATTATTGCTAGTAACGCATTATTGGTATATAGAAATGAAATCAGAACACCATTTGTTTAACTTTGCCAAAATCGTAAAGAAACTTACTTCGTTAGATGTGTTAAAATGATTGCTTGGGGAAACTTGTGTATGAAACTGGCTAAGATCACAAACGCTACTTAGGCACACACGTAGTTTTCACCGAAAATCGAACACGGCTAATAATTGTGGTTTAGTGCAAGGTATTGGAGATATGAAGGTCGCTTTATTTTGCATCCCTTACTTTTGTCTTCATTCAAACAATGGGTTGTCTTCAGTCATTATAGTGACCAACAGTTAACTAGGACTAATGAAAGTATTTCTTGCGAAGGTGCCTCGACACTCATTCATACTTTTCTAAAGATGAGCCTAGCTCAAGTCAATACGGGTTAGTGAAATAATCCTAATAAAAGCATTACAAAACGAATTTTGCTAATTTATGCTACCTAATTTGCATAACTTTCCCAAAAGTATATTTAACTTAGGATACCCGTTCACGCGTTGCAACGATTTCCGAATATATGAAATTAAATGAAACACGTTAAGATAATGGTTAATTTACATAGTTATTGTACATATAGTTTGCGCAATTCCATCAATTTTCTCAGTAGCTAACGGTTAGACTAATTTGTATATACTAATATTAGCAACAACAAAAAAACATTAAGGGCCCTCGGGCCCATTCGAATCAAGATGTTAAGTTCGAAAAACCTTTTCATTTCAACCAATTTCATCATGAATTAATTTATCTTTTTTTCTCAAAATCGTTTAAAATTGAATGTGGAAATAAAACTTAAACCATTACAAAAAAAGACATTTTGGGCCTTCTGCCCCGACGAATAGAACATTAGGACTCAGTGTTCTATAGTATTTTAATATATGCTATGAAGTTCATATATACCAGTTTGGTCAAGATCCATTCGCTTTGCAAGTAGTTAAAGCTTAGATTAATTTTATAAAGCTCTTTATATGACAAAACACTATTGACGCCCGGGCCCCTTTTTGCAAGATGTAAATTTCTAACACCTATTTAATTCAATTAATTTCATAATAGATCTATTTATATAATATTTCCTAAGATCTTATAAAATCGAATAATAATAAAAAATTAAGCATTTACGAAAAAAAACATTTTTGCCCTCGGCCCCGACGCAATGGACCGTATGAGTTTGTTACCATATATTATTTTAATATTGGCTATGAAGTTTTTTTTAAATGCTCATATTAGCAAAAAAAAATATAATGGGCCCCCGGAGCCCCATGAGTGTTACATTTTCACAAAAAACATTAGCCAGTTACCATCCTAGGAGCGATCATAACAATCTTCCAAAGTTTCATGGTGATCAGATGAATGGTTTAGTCAACTATAAATGACATGCATATATACAATCATGCTTTCCTTTTTAAATATATATATATATATATAAATGCAGGTTAACTTAATATTTCATTCCAACCACTTTGGAAAAAGAAATAATACAGACTCAATATAACTTTATTCTAAGACAAAGCGCTCAGTGAGGTGATACAAATCAATATTCAGTTAAATGAATGGAAAGTCATTTGTGAAATTGGTCAAGAGTGAAACATTTCGAAAGGATCACAATGACCTGGCCGAGATAATGAATTGCGGTAGAAAGAGTTTTTTTTTCCATCCAGTTTTTATGAAGTTTTAACTGTTCTGGTAACTATTTCATTGCTTCAGAATAGCTACAAATTTAATTTAAAACATATTAAGTAATTTAATTATTATTTTAATTTAAAGCTTTTAAATGGTTTGGCCCCCAACAAGGGCACCTCCTAGACTTATATAGAAGGGGGAGGAGGGCGCAGCGTCCTACAGCCTATTTGTGGTTGCTGTGTATGTGAGGATTGGGACTTTGCTATAAGTTAATGTGGCTACGTGTTGGGAAATACTTGAACTTTTCAAACGACCCCACAAATAATTCGATTAGGATCGTTGTAGAAACTACCTTGCCGCGTTACGTGTTAATTAATTTGTTAAAATGATTCAAATACTTTCTTTTTTTTTAGCAATTTAGATTAATTTTTAAATAATGATATTAAAAAAATGTTATTTTAAATATTATGCATGTGACTTTGAGGTGACTGTCTTTTCATCGTCTTAAATATAGAATTCTAATTAATTTTTAAATTATGCCAGGACCTTCTTGAACCACGTATAACCCCCCCCCCTTTACCCGAGCCCTGTTCTCAAATATTCTATTGCAAAACAGGAAAAAAATCTTTTACCTACCGTACATGAAAAAGTACTCACCAGCCTCAACTAATTGTCCGAATATTGTTAGAACTGTCATCAAGAAAGTGGCCTGTACATGGAGAGATGAGCCCCTCATGGTTTCGGATGGCAGGACACGACAATCAAACTAGAGATTAGCTTGACCTGGAGGAAGCGTAGAAACAACACGATTACTTCATTCGGACATCGGGAGCGAGTTGACTGACTCCTCGTCGACTTTTTCTAGGTTATTTTAATGATATCGAAAATTGTGTAAAACATTCAAGGAACCCCAATAGTTTATATACACCTTCTTCCTGAATAGAGAACAATGCCTTGGCATATCATTTAAATTTATATAACGTGAATATGATCATCCACTATTTTACGATGGGTTTATAACTCAGATCTCACAAAAACAATAACAAAATAAGCAATATGTGTACAGAAACGGTCTTTATATAAATGCTAGCGCATTTTAAACAACGTTTTACAAGCAACCGAACGAACAAACGTGTTCAACGTACCAAAACTGTGATGTTTAGAGTACTTGCTTTGAACAACTGGGGTGTTGTGGCTTTGTATTTGTTCGCACTGTAGCAGGTTAAACAAAATACTGTTGCGAAATTGATTGGTCTAAAATGAACTCAGGTTGATGATTTATTTGTTTTTTTTAAATCAGGAATTAACTAGAAACTATTGCCTTAAAACTTACGTTTTGTGGAGGTGGGGGATTTCTCGATGATCTAAAATGCATGTTTCTTATTAAGGAGTCAGAGTTTTACAATAACATTTAAGCGATATGTGAAGGAAAATTTTAGGACACAACGACAATAAATAAATGAGTGGCATATAGATAAAGATGCATTAAAAATCCTGGAAAATTTATAAAATCTGCCTTGAAAAACAAATATTTGAGAAATATGAATATCTGTACACGCTTATGGCCTCTTACAGTGTACATTTTTTTTGTTGTAATTTTTCTTTATATTGCACAAATTCAAAAATAAAATACAAATTAAATCCATGGAGAAAACGATGATTTAGACACGTGATAAAGATTTGTGTAAAAATTGAAAGAACCAGAACAAATATATTAAATGTTCGAAAATATCAATATGACTAAAGTTCATTGTCGCATTTATAAATGAAAATATAAAAAACCTTCACATACAAAATAATAATTAAACAAGAAAAACAATATAATAAAACTTGAAATTTTAAACAAGTATGTGTCAGTGAAATTATTTTGCTTGGCAGGATGGTTTTAAATTTTTACAAAAACAATTTTAAAATCATTTTTAGCTTTTTTTAAATTTTATTTAATTTTTTAAAAATAATAATTATTATTTAATACGACTAGTAACACAAAACAGAAGCAAGTAAGAAATAAGAGAAATCTACCATTTTAACAAAGCAACGAACATCGCACTAATCACAAATTAAATATAAAATGTTGCTATAAAAACAGATTAATTCTAAAAAATACACTAACCGTGAATCTAATCCACAGACGTTGCAATGCACAGAAGGCCAAAATACTGACTCAACTGATTGTACTTAATGCCTGGTCAAAAACACCGAAGAGAGTCATCAAACGGGAATAAGCTGGAAAGAAATTAACAAAATCCGATCAAGCGCAACACTAAGGTTCCGACAAGAAATTTTAATGAGCATCACTGACAGACGGACACATGGCAGGCTCACCTCACCCCAGGTCATGTCCACTCGGAGGAGAGTGCGCAAACGAATTCCACGGCAGTTTATGCGGCACATGCACAAAGAAATTACTCTTTGGTCCACTCGTCTCTTGGCGGAGGCGCCACACGTGTCCTCTGGTAGTCATTGATAACTTTTAGAGGGGGTGGGGGCAAGAGTATGACGGAAGATACACAAATTGTGAACAGGGATGTCATGTTATTAGTGATTTTAGTAGTTGCAGAGTAGAGAAAGTGGGTACACCACAACAAAAAGGCAAAGAAAACAAGAAGTTACCCATAAAAAGAATATTTCAGTTTTGTTATAGTCAGTTCAAGCTATCAAGCATTCCATACATAACATTCATGATGGAGTAACCCATCGAACGCAGTATTTTATTGACGAATGACAATTTTTATTAAAAAAATTTTACTTACATGACTGGACTTTACAGCTGATCTTTGTTCCATTTTTAATAACTACTACTGTCTTCTATTTAAGTATATTTCTACATTAGTTCTACTAAGTGAAATCAAAATGGAAAAATAAAATTAGTATATTTTTTTGGGCTGCGGAAATTAACGAATAATTTATCGATTAATCGTTAAAAATTTGTATCGATTAAAATTATTTTAATCGATAAAAATTAATTAAAATTAAAGAAAATAATTTTAATATTTTTAGAAATTTTATTAATAATTAATAATAATTTATATAATTTTTTTACGTACACACTTCTCCCGCGTAATATTATAATTTATTGTATTAATTTATGTGGACCGGCAGACGTCAACTAAAAAATGGCTGACAGCAGGTAAATTTAAACGTATAACTGTAAATTTGAGCAAGTGTATTGTTTTTAAGCTAACTGCGGATGGCAAAGTCGAAGATGGTGAAAAAGTTTACTGTTTTCACTGCCATAAACAATTCTCTTTTAAAGGATCAAATACATCGCTAACGTACCACCTTCAGCACAAACATTGATTCAACACATTGTCATAAAATTTAGTTCAAAATATTCTTAATTTTCAATGTCGTTGAGACAGGGGAAGTAACTCAATAAAATAGAAAAAGTTAATTACCAGCTTTTGTTACTACCCTTGAAATGTCCAGTTTAATGACGTCATACATTTTTATTTTTGGCTTTAATCGAAATTAACGATTAATTATTTGTTACTTTTTTCAAAAGGTAACGATTAAATTTAAATTAATCGATAACAGCCCTAATATATTTTAAAAGAATGATTTCTAGGGATATCAAATGGTCTTTAACATTGAAGGGAATGTCTCCGCGTTGCTGAACCAAATTTAAATCGGACTAGCGATAACTGCTCGTAATTACAGTAATAATATGCATCAGTTACTGATTAAGTCATTACCAATCATAATGTTAAGTTTTGTTATCTTTATATTTTGTAATGTTATACCTAACCTTTGAAGGAAACACATACATTTTATGATCAAAAGTTCAAAAAGATAAAACAAATAATATATATTTTAGTTATGATTTCATAATAAGAAGAAAAGCCGCGTTATTAAAATACAATTAGTAATATAATATACTAGATTGTTCCGGGGCGCCGTGGCGCCTTCGGCGCCCACTTCTTTTAGGGCGCCTACGGCGCCCACCTTATTCATAAGCAAAAATTAAACTTGCTGAAATGTTCACAAAGTATTTTTATAGGGGCCGTCCATAAAGTACGCCACTTTTTTTGTCAAAACCCCAAGTAACTTATCCTTGTTTGATAAATACGAAATATTAAACTTCCTGAAATGTACACAAAGTATTTTATAATTATAAATCATCAAATCCTATTTTTACATCGTCCCCTTTTTCCAAAATTAAGATATAAGCTAAAGCAATGACGTCATATAATATATTTTTTACAGCGCGTCTTTAATTTGTAATTAATTTGCACACCTTTTGATGCACACCTTGTGTTAAATATAAGATCAACCAATGACGTCATATTAAATATTTTTACAGCGCTAATCACCACACGATTTTTTAAAACTGCTATAGACTGTTCTACATCATCAGCGTTCCACATCCAATGAGTGACTTGGGCTTTTATATTATATATTACAACCAGTGGCGTAGTGAGGGGGGCCTGAGGGGGGACAAATGCCCCTGGCGGCACTTTGCCAGGGGCGGGAAATTCCTAGTTGTTAAATGAGTTTCTTAAAATGAACATTTTAAAAGAAAGAGGGTTTTTTAAAAAATCGAAATTAACAAAAAGCCGAATAAGAAATTATTAAAAGAAATAAAGGAACTATCCAAAAGCATGTGAACGTTTTAACTGCCAAAACTTCAAACTCCTTATTGGATATACATTCTTCTGATACTGCTGCAATTTTAAAAAAAAACTGAGACTAAATTAGTATGAAAACGGGACACTAATGTGGTGATAAATTTATTAATTCTTAAAATTTGACAGCCACCCCTGTTGTAATTTTTTTTTATTTTGCGGGGGGAGGGCGGCAAACTCCTCGTTGTTTATTAGCTATTGCTAAAACGTGAAAATAATTTTAAGAAAAGACAAGTCAAAACAAAATTAAAATTAAACGAAATGAAAAACTAAATTAAAATAAGAGAGCGCTTCTAATGCAAAAACATCAAACTCAAATATCATTACTCAATAAATACAAGAGGTTCTTGTTAGAATACTTGACATTATAAAATACATTTTTAAATTGAATGTGAATTTTTGAGGTCACAGAGAGGGCAATACTGTTGCAATACTGTTCCAAAAAAAGGTAATTTTCTGGAACTAATGCATTTGCTTGCAAAGTACGTTCGAGAACTCCGAGAATATAGTGGTATACGGGATAAAAATTTGTCATTTAAAATTCAAACTTAGCTCATAGCAATTTTATGAGATACGGCAACCGCATACTGATGCTTATAAGGAGATAAACTTAAAAATGCAATAATTTATTTGCGGTATATTCGATTTGATATACAATTTTGATATAATGCATTGTCATCCAAGACCTATCTGTGGTAAATTTTTGAGCTCTCCAGGACCATCAGAAGTGGTTTAACTTTACATTGGTAGATGTAAAAAATTGCGGACAGACAGACCGACACGAACACAATTTAATAAAAACGTGGTAAAAAAGATAAACAACGGGCAGAAACGTACTTTAAATTGTTTTTAAAATGTTCCCGTTTGGGCTTGATCTTAGGACTTTCCGTGTGCATGGGGAAACTGAAAACCACTACACTACAAATCATATGTTCATCTGTGAAGGAACAACGCAAGTGAATACAAGAAGCATTGTTCCCCCCCCCCTCTTTTTTTTAGTTTTCATCCCACTACACTAGCCAACTGTGATTGGTCGAGCCCAGCGAGGGTCATTCGTCATGCTTATTTGCACATACTCACTTTTTATGAAATATATATATATCGATTCGTATCACTAATCTAATAAAATTAAAATGTTCAAATTTGATTCAATCTAGTAGATTACCTGGAAGTTCTGTTTATATATATTAATTAGTTCAACTTTGAAGAACTAGCATTCCATAATTTCATTTACCAAGTTAAAGTGGACACAAAAATGTAAGTTCTTATACCTCTTGAACTGTATCTAAATGATATAGACTCGTATATATCTCAAGAAGTTTGGCGTGAAAAATTAGCTTTTTGTTTTTCAAATAAAAAATAATATTAAAACTGAATTTTTATTACCTGAATACCTGCAAACCCATAATCAAAAACTATATGAAGACTTAACTTTGTAAAACATTGTATTTATTTACAGGTATCATCAAAGCAAGGTAGAATTTCAGTGTTATACGCTTATAACATCTATATATTTATTTTTAATATTTTTTTTATAGAGCATGCTTTTTAAAAAAAACTTATTTCATTGACATGGGAATCAATGATAATTTGTCAGACATTATTACTCCTAATTGTTTTGCCTGTCTTGTTTGATTTTTTTGTTTTCAATGTTTGAAATAGTTTGAATCCTTTTGTTTCTTATTGTTTGTTTTTTTGATAGTTTCCACTTTTCTAGATTAAAAAAACAACAACATACTTTAAAGTGCATCCCATTTTATTATTTCATCAGGGCCTTGTTTTAAGATTTTGCTATCTTGTTCTGATATTATGTTTCTGTAGATTATGCAATCATTAGTAAATACCCTAACGTTTGTTCGTGTTGAGATTCTATTGTGTCAATCATTTTCATAAATTAAAAACATTAGCAGTCTAATGACAGTTTCTCGCAAAAATCCTGAGTTAACCGTTATTGGTGCTGATTTAAATAAATTAATTGTTACAATTTGCTCTCTATCCAAAAGGAAGTCTTAGATCCAGTTTATTAAGGTATCCAATATTCTAAGGTAGTTAGTTATGTGCGTAAACGAAAGTAGTAAACTTTGTCAAATGTGTTTTATGAATCTAGTATTTTTGAATCTCGTTTAGTATAATTTTCTAAACCTTTTGATTGATTATCTATAAAAAACCATTAATAGTGTTTCAAATTATCTGTTTTTTCCTAAAGCCGTGTCGATGTGTGCATATGACATTATTTTGTCTCGAAGATAAACTATCCTACTATAATTTTTTAAAAAGTAATTTACAGGTTATACTAGTAAGCTAGACAGGTAAATAGTTTCCAGGGTCAAGTGTATCACTTTGTTTTAAAGAAATAAGCTGATATAAATTAGCTTATTTCCAATCAAAGGGCATTTTACCCTAATTTAGAGGGCTCGAAAAAGTACTACAATGATTGAGAACATTTCATGTTTTATGCTTTTATAAACATTACAATTTGTTTGGACCTGTAGCTTTTTTTATTCTTAAGGAATCTTTTTTAAAGTTTATTTATATCCATCTCATCTACAGTTTTGTTACCTATATTTTTATATATTTTAATTTATTAAAACTTTCATTTCGCCTGATCTGAAAATGCTGATGCAAACATTTTGATATGATGTTAGCTTTGGTCTAATTATCATTATAGGTTTTCTTTTTTATTTGGCCTTTTGGTTGGACCATTACTGGGGGTTCCATTTTTTAGATTGAATAAAGGACCAGGCATATTCATTGAATTGTTCTCATACTTTTGTTTCAAAATGGCTGCATCTTTCTTTCAGAGTATATGACAATAGTTTTAACGAGAGCTCTGTACAGCATGGGCTTTGTTGGAAGGCTAATGTTTTTGCTGTTAAATATTTTGATTATCTTCATCATTGCTGTTATTACCGACCCCATTCTAGCTCGAACTTCAGCTTCAGAGGTGCAATCTCTAGATATAATGTCTCCTAGGTATTTAAAGCTATGTATCTCCTTCCGCTGTTTTTGGTTCATTATGATGTCTGACATAGTGACAAGTGTTAAAAAATATCTTGCTATTCTCTGAGCTGATTTCCATTCCAAATGCACATGATCTGTCAGCAAGTTTGTCAGTGAGCTCCTGGTGTTCTCTACTGTTCCCAGCCAAAAGATCTATGTCGTCAACAAATCTTAAGTTCCATTAGGGTATGAAAAGGAAATAAACGGATTCTGTAACAATTTAAAAATCTTATCAACATTCCTAGATAATTTTTTATTACAGCCCATTTTATGATTCGAAACAAAAATGTGTCTTTAGAAATAAGATGTTAAAATGAATATCTAGATATAGGATGTAAAACGTCACATTAAATATTGTAATACTCTAAAAACAAAACATATCATTTACAATTATTGAAATTAAGGGAATATATTTTTATAAAATAATCCGACCATATTAATAATGTATAAATTTGTTGCAACTGCTAACTACTCTAAGGTTTTAAACTAATTAGAAAAGTAAGTTTTTGTGTGTTTTGACGATTACATACATCCCTATATATATTGCGCCTAAGTGCATCTGAGTGTGTGTGTGGGTGCTCGCTATGCGGGGTAACTCCAGAAAATAAAATAAATTATTGAAAATTAAGACGTAAAATAATAAACATTTTGGTGTCGAGATTAACAAGACGGCGTTTCTCGCCATAAAATATTGTGACTTGACGTCATAGTTTGGGCTCATATTAATTTGTAAAAAGAAAAAAAGTAAAAAGAGCCGCGGTTATTTCAATGTGATTTTTTAATGGTACTATCCATCTCTGTGTGTGTTTATCTTTGTGTGTGCACGTGGTTGAAATAGAGAGTGTGTGCGTGTTTGTTGTGAACTAAATGTGATGAAACGGTTTATTTTTATGTCTGGTAAAGTTGCGCCTCTAACAAGACTACGTATATATTTTTAATTTTTTAAAATTTATTTGTTTGCAAATTACATCTTTACACTGTTTTCTTTAATGTATTTGCGACAATATTTATATACTATTATTTACTTTATTTTCAAATACACAGTATCATTTTACCACTTTTCGTTATATCCTTTATATGCTGAATGTAACTACTTTATGTATTTGACATTTTAAAAGTTAGTTATAAATAATCAAATACTAATAATGTATTTAATGCATCAGAGAAAGAAAGCACATGAGTGAGAACAGATACCAAACACTATAGCTTAGCCACTGTTAATATTCTTTTTGGATAAATTAAGTTAAACATGGTAGGTAAGTTATATTTATAAATAAAAAGGCATGAAGCAAGTGTTTAGTGATGAAAGCCAATGATTCTTAGGTGGGAGATTTATTTTCCTTTGTTGCTTAAATAGTTTACGTGCCTTTTTTTCCCGGTACGATTGCTCCATAAACTGCCCCAAGGAAATAGAAGGATTGAAAAAAAAAGTTCGGTACTTTTATAGACTAATATGTATTATATATATGAGTTATTTGCACGGATCTAAGAGTGTTTGTAATAAGTGGAACAGTTATTTTTATATTGAGTTGCAACTTTCTGACCTTTTTAAATGCACCATTTATTGGTGGGGGTAGGAGTCAATAATATCGCCCAACCCTGGTAGACATAAACGCTTTAGCTTAGCAACTGTTTTTATGCCTTTGCATACATTAAACTAAACCAGCAGGGTAAATTTTAAGCCCAGCCCTAGCGTTTCAAAATGGTTCTTTAAAAAAAAACATTTGAAACCCATGCACACCTTACTTAAGCATCAAAATTCGCATACATAATATCTAGCTCATTAAAAAATACCCCATTTGTTTGAGTAAGGTCATGCCTAGACTGAAACATGAAATAAGATTTTGGACAGGTTTATCCATAAAAAAAAGTTTACTAAGAAATGTATTTAAAAGATAACGAAAGCTAAAAAATTCATTAAACAAGAAATTAGTTAAATTTCTAGAACAATGCAGTTTTGTGGCACACACTTCGGGTATAAACTGTAGTGTACTTTATGGTATACATATATTTAGAGTAAAGGCATATTGCGGGTATCACGTCTAATATATAGGTTCTAGCTTCAGAAAGTGCGTGCTCTGTCAAAAAAATACACTGACAGCAGCTGATATTGTGACATAACAGCTTGATTTAAATTAAGCAATATTAAACTGTATACACTTTGTTGAAAATAAAGTGCTTTTTTTAACTATTCTGATTTAATATCAAATGCCGAAAAATATATTTTATATATTAAGTCCTTTCCAAATATGTCATTTTATAAGCTAAAAAAAGCTACAATGAAAAAAGGTTTAAATATAAATACAAAGAAAAATAATACGTTACTTTAGTGGAACAAGTATCTGTCAATGTATTGCTTTGTTAATACTAGAAGAAAAGAATGGGAAGTCATTTAAAATGACATAATAATTTATTAGAAAATCAATCTTTCGGAATTAAAAAAAAATCAACATTGTTTTTATGTTATTATTCATGTGAAAAGAAAATTTGTCTTTTAAACCAGTAAACCCTATTTCCACTATCCATTAAGCATACATATTCACATAAATATTATCTGGCTCAAACAGTATCCTATTCGTCTTAAACTTATTTCATGCTTAAACTATAAAATGGAATTGATGTTTTTGAGAGCATCTTCCGAAGACCAAAGGGATCATTTGGAAACATTGTTTTTTATTTATGTGAAAAGAAATTGAGCATTTTCCATTAGATTTTTATAACCTTTAAGGACCTATTATATTCTGATGGAGCATATAACCTAATAGCATATAGAGAAAACCATGCGTTATTAAAGCAGAAATAGCAACATTGATGGGTAATATTTAAATTCATCATACTTTCTATTTTCTCGATACACATATCGTAATTTTTATAAAGAAGGGGTTCGATTTATCACTACCCTAATTTCATGTTGCATTTACACTCATTTTTAAGGGGAATTTGAGACCCAAAACCAAATAAAGTTATTATTTAATTGTGCCTACCCCGTAGCATAGCACGGGCATTTTTCTCGTCATATATATATTGCGCCTAAGCGCGTCAGTCAGTGTGAAGCCGCTATGCCCGATAACTCTTGATTTTTTAAAAAGAATTGAAAATATAGACGTAAAATCATAATGATTTTGGTTTCGAGATTAACAGACCGTGTGGTGTTTCGCGCAGTAAATAATATATGATGTGACGTTATTGTTTTAGCTTATATTATAATAAATTGGGAAAAGGAAACAATGCAAAATGAGAAATGGTTTATTTGATGTTATTGATTATTACTTTTTTATGTTGATAGCGCGAGTGTGTTCATGTGCGTGTGTTTGTGTATGTCTGTGTGTGCGTGTGAGTGTGTGTTTGTATTAGTTGTGAAATAATGATTGATTTCATAGATTGCTAAAAGTGAAAATAAAGATTGAAAAGAACTTACCAGGTCTTTCTAAGAAGATATTGGTTTTTATTATAGTTACAATATGCACTGGGTTAAGATTGGGGCTAATTGGCGGCACATTTATTTCTTACTTCTCTTTGGTAATGGCGACGTCAATAACTTTCAATAACATCATCCAAACCTGGGTTACCAACTGTTAACATGCTTATAACATAAATTAGTCCGAGCTTTTTGTTTAAATGTAAAGTCTTATCTTTGCGATATAACTGCAGGAATATATGAAAAACTATTTAAACATTTACTATTATATTGTGTAGACCTAGGTATAATATCTAAACTAGCATCGCAAGAGTGTGTCATCTGTAGAAAAAAAGTATAACAATCACTATGGCAAGCTGGAATAAATTTATAAATATAAAAATGCACACGGAACAGTGTTTGTTGCATAAAGCACATGTTTATAAATGCTTAGAGCAAAAATCCTTTAATTTTATTTATATCTGCCAATTCGTCCTTCTTCACCGCTTGGTGGAAAGATCACAGAAAGACATTGAATATGACTGAAATAATTGTTGATGATCAATTTCTCATCATTTTATATTCAGGTAAGGTTTTATGTTATGTTTCATGTGAAAAGAAAACGAGTCCTGCGCATTAGTTGGACGATCGCTTTCATGGATCGCCAAAATGGAAAATAAACATTGAAAATAACTTGCATGCCCTTTTTAAGAAGAAATTGCATTATATATAGTTATAATATGTACTTGAGTAAGATTTAGGCTAATTGGCGGCGCATTAATTTTTATAGAAAGGGGAGGGAACCTTTGAGAAATTGTTCAGGGCATTTTTCAATAATAAAATCACCCAAATCTGGGTCAAACTAATTTTATCTTAGCCACTGTGAATAACTATAGAAATATATTTGAAAAAATGATTTAAGTGCAGACGAATTATCAAACTTACATTTTAATATAAGTTTTTATACACCTACATACATAATTTGAGGGAACCAAATTTTATACGAGCTTATAACAACATCAAAATTGCATAACATTTAATGTGCGAGTGTATTTTGCAGAAGGAACCGCATTTTTACATTTAACAAGTGATTTGTGATAAAAACAATGGCAAATATTTGTTAGGTGTAAGATTTATTTACCTTAGGTGCTTACATAATACAAGAGAGAGTTTAGGATCGATTGCTCTATAAACTGACATTAAGGAAAGCTTTAGTAAATTTTTAAGTTAACCCCTGTATCTGATAGAGGATCAAGAATAGAATCTCTGTAAGAGGTTTTATGAAAAAAAATATGTCTCTGACCCTATTAACAATTCAAATCTATTTAGTTAATCTATACGGAATCTATATAATTTTGAACGTTAAAAGTTTAATATCTCAAAACTACAAAAATGTGACATAGCCGTTTCTTCCATTGAGCTCTTCATAGGTTTCAATTTACGTCTTGACTGTGTTTTCTTTATTGTAATATATTATCGGTTTTAGCATCAGAAAAATTATATTGCAAGCTGGTATGATTTTTTTATAAAAAGTCAACTTTATGCAGGCAAATAACAACATTAAATTCCCTAAAATTAAAATTATAAATAGAAAATAAATACAGAACGGTGATTGATACATGAAGTTAGTATTTAGTTAAGAAAACAATGAAAGTGTTTGTTAGTTTGGATAATTATTTACCTTAGGTGCTTAAATAGTGTACGTAATTTTTTTTTCTGGAACGATTGCTCCATAAACTGCCCCAAAGGAATATATGATGAAAAAAAAAGTTCGGTACTGTTAGAGACAAAAATGGATTATATATAGGGGTTATATGCACGGGCGTAAGAGTGTAGCTAATAAATGAAACAGTTATTTTTACACGCTTTTATTTAAGTCACACTGTTTGTATGTTGTATCCATCCTTCCTTCAAATATTGTAACGTAAAATGAAACCACTTTTGATGGTCCTAGAGATCTCAAAATTTTACCACATATAGATCGTGGACGACAATGCATTGTATCAAGATTTCAGATCGATCGAATGTAATGTAATTAAATTAATCAATTTTTCATTTATCTCTATTTATCACTATTTAGAATGTTTAGTCGTCTGCTAGAGTTGACCTCCACGGCTAACTGGTTTCACTCCAGCCCTCGTTTACCAAATTCCCGTGCGCTCATCACAACTCTCTATCGTGTACAAGGCTGCAAAACATAAAAACAAATTTGTATGAATATTAATAAACAGTAAAAGTTTCACAACTTTGATCAAATAAATGCTACTATCACATTAATTAAAAATATTTATCTATATTTAAGAGAATAGTTGCAATGAGAAATGATTTGTGTTGGGTGCCCCACGCTTTTATGTACGGTGGATAGGTTCACCGATTGCACCTGTTTTCATAGAAAAATTTTATTTTCTTGTTTTTAGTGCTCTTTCTATATGTAAATAAAAGCATGTTCTTTTTTAAAAAAAATATATTTTTACATTATTTTATTATATTGATTGGGGCAGGAGTCAATAATATCCTGGGTGGCATAAACTCTATATCTTAGTAACTGTTAAATTCTTTTGCATAACTCAAACTAAACCAGCAGGGTAAATTTTAAGCCCAAACTGAGCGATTCAAAGTGTTTCTTTACAACATATAAACCCAAACATACCTTAATTTAGCATCAATATTCACAGAAATAATATATGGCACATTAAAAAAATGTCCCATTCATTTGACTAAGGTCATGCTTAGCCTGGGAATAGAAAAAATGTTTTGGAGAGCTTTACCCATGAATAAGTAATCCTAAAAACATGTATTTAAGAGCTAACGAATGATGAAACATCCATTTAAAAAAAATAAAATTGGGTAGATGTTTAGAACAATGTGGTTGCATGGCATACACTTCGGGTAAAAACTGTAATGTTCTTTAAGGTGTAAATATATTATTTGTTTAGAAACATCACGGGTATTACGACTTATATATAGGATCTAACATCAGAAAGTGCGTGCTCTGCCGAAAAAACACACTAACAAAAACTCATTTTGTGACAAGCTGCTTTGATTTTATTAGATCAATAGTATACAATAGGAATAAAGACTGGTTTCAAATGCAGATCATGGGGTTAACTAAATGGAAGTTTTTTTTTAAAACTGTATAAACTTTCTTTTTAAAAAAAATGTTGTTAACCATTCTGATTTAAAATCAAATCCCAACATAGTAAATGTTTTATATTATGAACTTAAAAATAAATCATTGTATGAGCTGAAAAAAGCTGCAATGGAAAAAAAAGACTTAGATACAAAGAAAAATAATCCGTTTATTTTAGTGGAACAAGTATCAGCCAAATTAGTGCTTTTTACTATTAGAAAAAAGAGCGGGAAGCCATTTTAAATGACATAAATTTTATTAGAAGTTCAATCTCTCAGCATTTTTTTAAAAAAAGCAACATTGTTTATGTTCTTATTCATGTGAAAAGAAAATGTGTCTTTTAAACAAATAAACCTTATTTTCCACCCTCCCCAGGCCCCAATATTCAATATTACCTGGCTCAAACAATATCCTATTCATCTTGAACTAATTTCATGCTTAGCCTATAAAATGTTATGGGTGTTTTTGGAGAGCTTTTACCTAGAACCAAAGGAATCATATGGAAATATATTGTTTTGATTTTACGAGTCATTAGAAAAAGAAATTCAGCCTTGCCCATTAGAATTATAACTGTTAAGGAACTTTGTTATTCTGGTAGACTATATAGAGAAAAGCATGCGTTATTAAAGCAGAAATACGAAAATTGATGGGTAATATATAAATTCATCATTTTCTCGTGATTTTTTAAAGAAGGGGTTTGATTTATCACTACCATAATTTCATGATGCATTTACACTAATTTTTAAGGGTAATTAAGAGACCCAAAACCAAATAAAGTTATTTTTTAATTGTGCTTACCCCGTAACATAGCATAGGCATTTCGCTCATATTACTATATTTTGACTGGATGCGTCTTTTCACAATATATTAATTAGCGTGTGTAATTTTGTTATTTTTTAAGGGTGAAAGAAAAAAAAATTAAAATTAAAAAGAGATAGATTAAATGAACATTCCCTTAATATTAAAAACATCAATACAATTAATTTTATGTGTGAACTTTTAATCGTTGTTATTGCAATATAAAATACAAAAAAAAATAAAAACATCTTTACAAATACACAGAGAATGTCACGCATACACAATTTAGCTCACTAAAAGAGTGTAACCTACGTGTGACGACTAGACTGGTACCAAGGAGCAATTGTAACACACACGTACCATCAGTGTACATACAATGTTTTGGGACATACAGTGGTATTGATGAAACATAAAACTATTTGAAAAAAGGAATTCTAACAATTTTTTATTCCATAGATAATTAATTGTTTCTGTTATTTAGCTAATTCATGAAGTAATTGTTAATTAATTTCAATTTATTACATCCTTAAACCATAATTCCCATTATTTAAAACGCATGTATTTTCGTTTTCTTTTAAATAAACAGCATTTCAGATAATCATTTAATAAAAGACAAATTATAATTTCTTTAGGTAATAACAAAAAATTGAAAAGCTATTTATCAAAGATTTTAAAAATGTTATTTTACAAAATTGTCAATGTGTTTTTCTTTTCAATTCTTTTATTATTTAAACAAAATATATATTTTTATAATCATATAAAAATTAACATACACTTTGAAAAAAATACATTTATATTATTTTATGCAACAAATATTTTCATATTTGTTTCTTATCAATATGTATATATACAAATTATTTAGTTTTTAGTATCGGAGCCCAACGAGCTTGCCAGTCCAGGAGGGATAGTCGTAGCGCTGTAGAAGAAAGCCATCATCATAATCATTGTGACAGTTTGCCATGCTTATTGGGACGTTTCGTTGTAATCTTTCTGACTATGGATAAAAAAAAGTAAAATAAAACACATTATTGATGGGCTATGCTTTCAAACGCGTTGTAGTGAAAAGTTAAAAAAAAACTTAATTAAAAGCTATACATATTCATTCAACAAAGAAACACATCTCCACATACTCAAACAAAACCAAACATAAAGAAAACACAAATCTATATATATAACTCTCTTCATGGGACCATGCGAGACAAGCTGCAAGTATGTACAACCGAGCATGACGAATGACCCGCGCGCAAGAATGTGCAACCGAGCATAACGAATGACCCTAGCTGGGGTCAACCAATGTATCGAGACCAACAATGGGACCGTCCATAAAGTACATCACGCTATTTTTTACCATTTTAACTCCCCCCTCCCCCTGTCACAAACTGTACACAAATCACGGACCCCCCCTCCTAAAGTACGTCACACTTTCGAACAAAAATGTTGGTTTTTATTAACAAAATAATTAAAATTTAATATAAAACACGTGACGTCACACATGGCTGGACCGCTCCCCCTGTCACAAACTGTCACACTTTCTTACATCCCTTCCCCCTTTCTGGAGCGTGACGTACTTTATGGACGGCCCCAATGTTCCTTGCGTTTCACTTGCATTGTTCTTTCATAGACTAACGGGAGATTCGCAGTGTACTGGATATCTCGTCGCCTTATACGGGGAAGGTCCTTGGTTCAAGTCCCAGCGAAAACAATTTTTAAAAAAAATTTTTTAAAATGTTCGTTTGTGCCCGATCTTTTACCCCTTTATTGCCAAAAACTTGCAGTAGCATACACCGCTAATTATTTAGTGACGGGAGAAGACTTCCTGAAAGACACATTTGTCAAAATGGGGTGGGTTTGGGCAAACGACTGTGAGTGAATGAAAAGTAGGAACCCTGAAAAGACGTGCGGCGTAGCATACGCCGCAGAGTTAGTCATCATAGACAATGCAAGGAATGGTTGGGGGGGGGGCTGAGAGTACATACACAAAAGGCAGCATTAAGTAAATTTAAAATAGTGAGTAAACGTGAAGACATGCAAACTGAGGTTGTTGTTACACGCCTCCCATTTATTACTACCATTCTTTAAACATAAACTGTGATTGGCCGACCCTAGGGAGGGTTAGTCATATTTAGTGTTGTTAATTGCGTGTTGTTGTTGTTTTTTTTGTTGTAAAACCGATTATCGATTATGTAACTCCGATATTTTAAACCGATTACCGTTTTATAGCTGACTTCATAGAAGTTAGGGGTGTACCGAATTTTGCATGCAAATGTCTCGAAACCAACAATGATTTGGCAGTTACCCCCCCCCCAAACCGACGTTCACTAGCGTTGTTTTAATTTCTTCGTGATGTAGTTTGTGTCCGTTATTACTCCACTTTCTTTGCACTCTCCGTGAGCAAGTCTGCGGCGTATGCTACGCCGCGGGACGTGTTGTATAAATATATGTAGTGTTGTGATACATGGTTTATATGACATGATATTATAGTGGTTCTGAACCGGAGTCGTCAATGTTTAATAAGGTATGGTAAAAGTTAATGTGGTAATGTTTCTTTTTCCCTTAAGAGTTTCCACAAGATGCCAAAAAACAATAAAATACTTAACTTGATTTCACAAAGAGATTAATGTAATGAAGAAGCTGAAACGAAGTACATGAGAAAAATATCCATATCTCTTATCTGGAACACAAGACCAATGAAAATGTCTGGAACAAAATAAACTCTATTGCTGGACGTAAAGAAATCATTACAAAAACTATTAAGAGACTTAAGCTGGGATTGTTTGGTCATGTACTGAGACAGTCTGAAGAAAAATTCAAAGCCCATCTGTTTGAATTCATACTCGTCAACTGATGAATGACTATTTTTAAACTAGGCTATGCTATTAGCCGACTACAAATTTGACATTAAACCTGTAAACGGAAAGGACAATGGGGTTGCAGACATATTAAGTAGAATGAAAAACTAATAAAGACATTCTGTGAATTCCTAAGTGATAAAACCAGAGACTGTATTAATATTAGTCTGTGAATTCCTAAATGATACAACCAGAGACTGTAATAATATTAATATTTTTATTCGCTGAACAATAGACAGTGTTTGAATTCCATTGGATTATTAGTTAATTTTAATAATATTGATTGTTAAAAGTATTTTAATTACACAAAATTACAGATGTGTTTTAAATTTCAGTTTCTTTTTTTCTGCACAGGTAGACTGTTGAAGTCATACAGATTTTTTTCTCTTGATTTTATGTTTAGATGTTGTGTGTAAGGCTATGAATGTTCATTGATGATAAATATTTGAAATTTGAATACATATATAGATTAATTTGATTTTATTAAGACAAAAAATGTTGTATTTCATAAACATTTTTTTTAAGGATGGGGGTGAATGTCACGGGTGAATGATGAGTGTTTTGCGTGATAAGATGATGGAGAGGTCACGTGAGTAAAAGCGCGGGAAGAAAGAGTTGTTCCCATTGGCTAATGAGGTGGGAGGAATCAGTTATCAGAGAACGTCCGTGGTGGAAGGACGGAATGTGTGTGTACCTCAGGATTCCACGTTGTATAACCTCAAATTATATTTCTTGAACAAAGTATAAATATTAAAGTTGTTTTATTGAAGCAAGTTCTTCAGAGGTTTATTTGTACAAGGTTTTTGTATTGAGAGAACGCCTACAAAGAGTTATATACATATTAATAAGAAAAAACTAGTCACATTGACATCCACGTAACTTAATAGGTGCGAATAGTGGACCTGATGCCTTTGAGAGACACACAACTGGTTCGGAGTTTTTCCTTCCTGATGCGAAATATTCGGGTTAGGGATACTTAGCAGCGGTGAGGTATGAGGAATATTTCGATTGTCGTAAATCGAACAAATCGTAAAAAAACTTATTTTTAAGTTAAAAGGTATTATAGGTACCGGCGCCAAAAATAGAAGTGCAAAAATCCCTGATGACCTGGTCGACAGCATGTTTAGTTGTGCTAATATTTCTAGAGCTTTGCAAGATGCAAAGCTTGGAATGCAAATATCCATAAAAACACGGATCTTTAATATACAATCTTGGACTCATAGCAGCAAGATCAAAGAGTTAAGTAGAGTTTATAAATGTGGATCATTACGTCTTCTATATGCTTACATTTATGTAATGACTCATTTATGAGAGTACATTTCACGCTGACACTGTAAGAGAATGTCACTTAATTCAAATCACCCGGTAAGTTCCACTCTAAACTCCTCTCTCCACACTAATATTATGACCTTAATAAACGATATCACAAATTAAAATTAACGCCCCTACCAATTTTTGACGACCTCCAGTTAATATATAGTTCAGAAAGTCTCTCAGTGTATTTATATTTCCACTGCATCATCTCCACTTCCAGTTTCACTAGATTTCTCTAGAGATGTCTCCCTGTGGAATTAAATCCCCCTGACCGAATCCAGCGCCACCTTCTCGGCATTTAAACCTTTACCTTCTCACCATCTGGTGGTGTTACAGTAGACTTAGTTTCTGTCACGACAAGCCCTGTCCCACCACCACTCACAACTCCATCGGCCGTTGTTACCGTGAACATACAACACCGTCTACAGCGGTGATTTTCCAAACAACGGTCAATTAAAAAGGAGTTGACTATGAGAGTAGAGTTTCTTTGTTTATTTCACTCTTAGGTAAAACTTGATATTAACGTTTTTCTTTTTCATTAAATGAATTCCCCAAAGCAGCAACAAAACGCTTAGGTGGATCTCATGAATAGATCGAGGCAATGAACAAGATGACACACAGAGGCTGGGCCAAGGACAAGGCTTTGTGGTATTCAGCTCATAAATCATCGAGAACAAGTCCCTGAAACTCATCATTCAGCCCATTTGTTTTTCCGGCAGAAAGTTAAAGGATGCTAACAAAATTCAACATACGACTAGGCATCAAGAAAACAAAGCAAAGATCCCTTATAATGTACAAAAGGAAGGGAATTGAAGAGCGTTTTTCTGTATGTTTCTGTATTGCATTTAAATGAAAGATGAAAGTAAGTTTAGTTTAATACCCACGCATATACAAAACATTCCACACGATTGGTCTAAGGTTTGGCCGTTGAGTCCACTGTACGGGCCTAAAAAATCATGTTCTGGTACTCACCTTTTATATAGACCATAGCTTTGTACGAGTAAGCGACCCCGTGCACGTTCTCAGCAACGCACTCGTAGATAGCCTCGTCAGATTCATTACTGTGTGGTATAATTAGATAACCTGGATAATAATAAAAACATTCTTTGATTTTGAATCTGGATTTATCTAAAAGAGTAAATGGTTTATAAAATAATTTCATATATATATATTATAGGGCTGGTACTGATTTTAACAAAACTTGTGCTCGATTAATCGGAGAAAAAATCAGAAAAGACTTCATGATTTATCTTCATTACCTGATTCCAGAACCTCTACTCTCGGGTCGCTAGTGTCGAGGGGCAGCGAGTCTTTGAGCCACATGATGGACGGCTTGGGGTTACCCTTGGCCTCACAGGCCAGCTGTATGAATCTGCCTTTTTCCACTGACTTGAGCATTGGATGCAACTCGATACTGGGATATCCTGCTGGCAAATCTTAAACAAAATCAACATATACAGTTAGAATAGCTCTTTGTAACGCGTCTTTTTGTTCATTAAAATAAGTGGAAATTAAGTAAAACCGGATAGTGTTACAGAAATCAAACTTGAGGATTGTGTTAACATGAACATATACCTAAAGCTGGAAAGTACAATGGTAATGACAAAATGAACAGTAAAGGAAAATAATATTTTTTTTTAAAAATCGCTTACGCAAATGAAGCATGGGTTATTGGATATAACAAATGAAATTTCGTTGTCTTTTATCAAACGAAACAAAAATCTAACTTTTCCGACCTCTAAGTGCTTATCTAAGTAAGATAAAATGAACTTTTCACACACGTTTTAAAAAATAAATAATAATAATTTTAACATTTTTTTAAAATACAATTTTCAAGGATTTAAAATCCCCACCACACACACACACATATATCAGCAATTTGTGTCATTTTTGCTAGACGCCCGGTGATTTCTAGTTTTTATCACTTACTTACTTTCCTGAATCTAACGCCTGCTCATTTTAGTTAAATTTTTAGTTAACCTTCAAAGTGTTTTGCCAATACTGAAAGAATATCTACTCTATTACAATTACGTTTTTTTATATCTATGTTACCACGCAAATATTCAATATTATCTACAACAATGCGATTACTTTCTTATATAAATGAATCCGTTGTAAATACTAGAAAAAAATATATACAACATTGACATTGTTTCCGTATATCAATGTGCGTGTTACATACTTTAAAAATATCTACAAACAGCCATTAATTCCTAATATCTATGTGCCCTGGGCCAATACTCAAATATTATGTGAAACATTCTGTCTACTTATTTATATATTTATGCCCCGCTCGCTTTGTTCATAGCAGGGCGTCTGACAAGTTCTCAATGTGGCACGTGCTTTTAGAACAACAACAACAAAATAATAATAATAATAATAATTTCCTTAGAATTGTTCAAAGGAGGAATTTTACTAGGATTTAATTCAAGTTTCCTTGATAAAATAACTTTATTTGTAGACCTTTTATCGACTAATTTGAATTATATCCATCTTTTTTTCATTTTTAGTAAGATAGCATGGTGCCCTCTTGCCTCTTCAAAAACAAAAATTCGTGTATAAGTCGAGGCTTAAATCTGAGTGTGTATAGTTGCAGCATTTTGCTTCTGTTTTTAAATGATGTGTATTTTCTGTAACTTTATATATATATATATATATATAAATGAAGAAGAAGAAGAAAGCTATGAAATGTATTTTTTTCTTCACCTGTATTATCTATTTATACAACTCTCCAGGACAAGCACAAGACGAATAAATTAGCACAACGAATGACTCTTTCTAGGGTTGACGAATTACATTTTATGGTTGGCAAGATATAGTTGTGCAAGTTGGGGCATTGGGTGAGGGTCAGGTAACAATAACCTCAGTGCGCATGTCTCTAGACGAACAATGCGTCGGCGGCCCCTCCTCCGACGTTCACTAGTTTCATTTTGTTGTGCTGATGTCGTTGTTTTTTCCGTACTTTAACCCCGTTTTTTGCAATAGCTATGAGCAAGTCTGCGGCGTATGCAACGCCGCGTGACGTTTCTAGTGTATGTTAATGTCCTTATCTAATTCAATAATGAATAACAAATTAGTTCGGCTACGGCAAATGTGCCGTCTCTACATTCCAATGGTTTTCAAAGCAATGTTATTTTATATATTTATATAATTCTCTTCGTCTCCCAAGCATGCGGGACACCCCGCACGCACGCTATCGTTGGTGTCGACAGATCACAGTTTGCAAGCGTGGTGGTATGAAAATAAAAATAAAAGGGGGCGGGGGTGGCAGAGTGGTTATAACGTCCGCCTTGCACGCGGAAAGTCCTAGTATCAAACCCAGGCGGGAAAAATATATTTTTTAAAAAAATCTTAAAATTGTTGTTCCTGCCCGTTCTTTTCCCCCTTTTTCCAACATGACTAAGGCTGTTAAACGATAATCGGATTTGAAAGCGACAATCGGTTTTAAATTTCCTAAACCGATAATCAAATTTGATTCGGCCGGATTTATGAAGGGAAATAATAATAATAATAATAAATTGATTATTTATATGGCGCTGTATCCCAGTAAGGAACTGGGCTCACAGCGCTTTACATGAAAGAAATAACATACTTATAAGTATTAAATTAACTTTCATATCACAACAAACACACAAAATTACAATACATTATACATAAGCTACGTTAATCATTTACAAGAAATGTTGTTTCATCAATTTTAAAAATAAATGTTGAAAAGATGTGTCTTAAGTGCAGTCTTGAAGGACTTGGTTGTTTGAATACTACGTATGTGTAATGGTAGAGAATTCCATTGTTTGGCTGCACAAAAAGAGAACGACCTTTCACCAAACGTTTTGGTGCGTGTCGTAGGAACAGAGAGAACGCGTGTGTCTGCAGAAGATCTTAGCTTGCGAGTAGGGTGAGTAGACCGACAAAAGTTCAGTAAGATACGATGGGCATGAGTCCGAAAAGAAATTGTGACAGAGAACGGCCAGTTTGTAATCAATACGGGCTTGTATAGGCAGCCAATGAAGTGAGCGAAGAAGTGGAGTAACATGGTCATGTTTTTTTGCCTTGAGCACCAGTCTGGCAGCTGAATTTTGAACTTTCTGTAGTTTTTCAATGCATTGTTTTGGCACACCTGACAGAAGAGAATTGCAGTAATCCATACGAGCCAGTACAAGAGCACAGACAAGTGTTTTTGTGGCACTAACTGTTAAGTAATGACGGATTGAGCTGATCTGACGAATGGCAGTGTAGGCAGAGCGACAGATGTGATTGATGAAGTTGTTAATAGACATGTTGTCAGAAATAATGTAGCCAAGATTCCTAGTCGATGTTGTGAACAGAATATCCGAACTGGCTACGTGAATTGACTTCGGAAGAGACAAAGTACTGCGTGATTTATTGTTGCAAAATAGAAGTGCTTCAGTCTTGTCATCATTCAGCTTGAGTTTGCTTAACGTCATCCAAGACTTCACTTCACCAATGCACTCCTGCAACAATTGGACACCGGAGTCCATATTAGAGGGATCAGTGTGAGTATATAGTTGAATATCATCTGCAAATGATTGGCTTTTAACTGAATGCTTTTCAAGCAGTAGAAGTAGCGGTCTTGTATACAGTACAAAAAGTACCGGACCCAAAACAGAGCCCTGAGGCACACCATAAAGCAAGTCAGCTTTGTGAGAGATACAGCCATCTACTGATACTACCTGTGATCTGTTAGATAAGTATGATTGAAACCAAGCCAGAACTGAGCCAGAAATTCCAAAATAATTTTGCAAGGTTTTCAGCAGTATTTGATGGTCGACAGTGTCAAAGGCTGCACTAAGATCTAAGAGGACCAATATAGAAATATTCCCACTGTCCAGTGCGAGCAGGAGGTCATTTGTTACCTTCAACAGTGTAGTCTTTGTGCTGTGAGAAGGTCTGTAGGCCGACTGATTAGGACTTAGAAGAGTGTGGTCATTTAGATAAGAAAAAAGTTGTTTTAAGACTATTTTTTCAATGACTTTCGACAAAAATGAAATATTAGACACAGGTCGATAGTTGTTTAAATTGTTTTGGTCTAACCCTTTTTTTTCAGCAAGGCCGAAGCCGAAGCCGGATTTTTACAAGTTTCCGCAATCCGGATTTGCCAGAGCTGGAGGTATAATTATTATATATATTTTATCTCAAACCGGCAAGACGGATTTGGCCGGATTTATAAAGAAAATTTCTGCCGGAATCGGATTTGTAAATATGGCGGATTCCGGATTTGCCGGAGCCGCAGGCAAAATCCGGTACACCCCTACTTTCTATGAAGCCAGCTATAAAACGATAATCGGTTTAAAATCGGAGTCACATAATCGATAATCTGTTTGCCAATAAAACAACAACAAAACTCAATTAACAACTCTAAACATGACTAACCCTCTCTAGGGTCGGCCAATCACGGTGTATGTTTAAGGGATGGTAGTAATAAAGGGGTAACATCAACCTCAGTGTGCATGTCTCTACGTTTACTCGCTATTTTTTCATTACTTCGTGCTGCTATTTGTGTCCGTACTCTCACCCATCCCCCGACTGTTCTTTGCACTGTTTATGATGAGCCCGTCTGCGGCGCATGCTATGCCGCGGGTAGTATTTAGTAGCATCTAAAATGGCTGTACCTTATGTCAACGCATTGTAATAACAAAGACACACTAACATTTTAGTTTTCAAGTTATGGCGCTGAAAAAAAGTGGAAAACGATTCTACACAACACAAGACGCCACGCAGTGGTAATTACCTCTTTCTTCCTTGCTCCACGGGTAAATCATCAATGTTGCGTTGGCCCTGGCCTCCCCAAGTCCGTTGTTGGCCACGCAGGTGTACGTGGCGTTCTCGTTTAAACGGAAAGTTTTGATCCTCAGGGCCGTCACATAGGGGGCTACTGTGATCTCGTACCTGCCTCGTCTTTTGTATACTCGCTTTCCGCCTTTCTCCCAATGGAACGAAGGGGGCGGGTTTCCAAACGCCCCACAGAATAAGCTCATCATGCTGTCTAAAGCCACTTTAGAATTTTTGGGTGCCATAGTAATCTTTGGGGGACCTGTTAAACAAAACGTTTTAGGGTTGGAAAAACAAACATGCGATAGAGACGACGTACATAGTAATTTAAAAACATTAATAAAAATAAAAGCTGGACAAGAAATGTTGATGTTATTTTTTTTCTAGCCTTTAGATTATATAAAAAAAAGCCATCAGTGTTTGTCATTTATTAGACAAGAAAGATTGTTTTTCATTTCATAATGATTCTATCTAATTTAGACAAGGTTATCTTAAAACAATGCTGTTGCTTATATGATCATTGTTTGTTAAGGACAAAGGACGTTACAAAGTCCTCGACTTGAATACAAAACAAGTTGTATTTTATTTTCAATGAAATATTTTGGTAGAAAAAAACATAATCTATCAGTTGCGCTTAATGATGGTACGTGTCTGTCAAGATCAATGTCCGATTTAATTTCTCCCCACTACTCTAACCCCCCTCCCCCCACCAGAAACACTAACAAATTTTGTCTTGAACGTTACATATTTTACCCTGTATAAAATGATACCATTCCATTGTTATAGTAATTTAAATCGATTAAGACAATACTACTAATTCGAACAATCTTTAATCACAGTGGATGTGTTTTGAAAAAATTAAAACAGTTATTTTACTCAGTTTTCAAATATATTTATTTAACAAATCTGTTTCGATTATACTTCATTTCGTTTTATGTATTAGCATTCACATATTTTCACTCTATAGTTTCATTATATAGAATTATAAATGCAAACGCCGTTGGTTCTTGTTTTAATAAATTTGTAAGAGTTTCATATTAAATTTATCATTTTTTTAATATTGAAAAAGCTCCTGTGTCACAAACATTATAAAGAATGTAATTATCAGAAGGCTGCAATTATAATATTTATGACATCAATATTGGTACTACGACAGCGTGAGAATAACAGTGAACTTAACTAAATGGAAAACTAATAGATAAAGTCTAAAATAGTAAATATATAACAAATGGTCCATTACACTATGTCAAACATTTCTGTTAAGAGTATTTATTTATATAATCATTTATTTTTGTGCTTGAAATTGATTGAGTCTTTTTCCAATTTTTGAAAACATTTAGCCAGCATATTTAGCTGATATGTTTTCACATTTTATACTTTTTATATAACCTACTATAATTTTACATAAATTTATATCGGTTTGTTACAAAAACAGATTTATTTAAACAGTCATATCTCAATTGGTAATATTTTTTTAACTTAAAAAAAACAACAATTAGTTTTTTTTTAAAAATAATTTTTGTTGTTAATAATTAGTTGTTTAATTTCAAGACGTTGTTTAATACATGTACACAAAACCCTATCACATGTGATTCAGTGAACATCTAATTAGAAGTGAACCGTTATAAAATTACTAATGTATCATTTTGACTTGTTCAAAGACAGCTTCAAATGGAATACTGATCACCAGTTTGAGAGCGGAAGTACTTACCCTGGAGAACTGGCAGTCGAAACTCGATGGTATTTTCAGTGGTGTCATAGATGTCTGCTGATATCGATTCTGAATGGGAAAGAGAGCGAGACATGCTAACTAATTTTAGGAGCAAAGATGTGTTGGAGTATAATGAACTCGGGGTCTATTGCGATAAAAAGGGTATTGTAGACCAGGCATGCCCCCGGGCCACTGTCAAAAGTGACCTTAATACTTACGGCCAGTCACAAAAGATTGGTGTAAATAAATGAAATCAGTAAAACGTTTGGGTTGAGTTGATTAATTACATAATCTCATATTTGAATAATCAAGAGGTAAATAACTATATTTTTTGTATTATTTCTCCGCGGTTAACTTCGCCAACATTGCAAAGAAGAAGTGTTAAAACATTTGTTCGGATAAACCTTGCGAATAAAACTAGCATAGATTAGCAATAATAAAATTTAGATGTATTGTTTTCTTTATACATTTTTTGCGTATTTTATTTAAAAGCTTTATCACAGTCCTGTTATACAAGATAGTTTACCCACAGCATAAGAACTAGTTAAGCACAAAGGGCTGTTTTCTCTGAAGACCGGACAAGGCTGTCAAAGTTGTTTTGGCGCCAAGTAATGGCAATTTAAAGCCCATTCAATTATTATTTCTTACATTAGTCTCTATACATATAGAGGGTTGTGTTAAGTGATTACTTTGGCCAGCATTTCACAAGCACACATGAAGCAAATATCCTGCGACGGTGTCTTCACGCGCTCTAAAGATGAGGCTAGCAGTTATACAAGTCTACGAGTTAGTGACATAAACCTAAACAATTCAAAAGAAAATTATTTTCTGGAATGTAAGCTTCCAACCATGCTAAAAGAGTCGGGATTCATATAATAATAAAATTTTGCAGCAATATCTTTATTTTTCATTACATCTTTTTGAAAAAGAATATATACAAAAATATTAGGAATTCTATATAACTATACCCTCCATCAAAATGCTTAGTAAATTTATATTATGCATTTTTTAGTTCAATGAAAAGAACATCATTTGTAATTCTGGTCAATAAGGTAGAAATCAATTTGAATGTATCACAAGACATGGCGGAGATAATGGATTACAGTGGAAAGAATTGTTTCTTTTCTTCTTTTTTTTCTCAAGTCTTTACAAAGTGTTCCCTGCCCAATAAAGAATTATTAATTGGATTCAAAATAGCTGATTCTATTTTTTTTAAGGTAAAAATGCAAGGATTTTGACGTAGCTCACAGTTCATGACGATGTATGTTTGAATATTGTTTGAAGTTTTCAAAAACACATCACAAGAAATTATAATATGAACCTTGCGTAAACTCTCTTCCCATATTAGGTTTAAATAATGTTGTATGAGGAGTCAAATGTGATCTGTTTCTTTGTCCCAAGTTGGATTAGTAATGAACAAAAAAATACGTTATCCTTTAACATTTTATTATCATGGAACACACTTTGAAGTGGCTGTCTTTTCATCTTCTTGGAATGAACATTCCATAGACACTGATTTCTTTTAATTGACTTCAGTATCTTCTTGAACAATATTTCTCACACATTCCCCCTCCACGAGTGCCCAAACATTCTATTTAATAACATTAAAAAAGTTGTTATCCTACATAAAAAAAAAGTACTCACCAGCTTCAACTGGAGGTCCGAGGATCGTTAGAACTGCCACCAAGAGAGCGGCCAGTACATGGAGAGATGAGCTCGTCATGGTGGGCGCTGGCAGGACACGACACTCAAACTGGATTTGCTTACCTGGAGATAGCATATAGGAGAAGCATGATTACCTTCACTCGGACATCGGGTGCAAGTTTTAAGTAAATCGTCAACTTTTTTCTCTAAATGGCATCCACAAGTATGCAAAACGTTCAAGGCCCCTACTAATTCCTAGGCACATCTTTTAAATGATTGTTCCACTGCAATAAACATCAAACAGTTTACGAAGTTTTATAGCGCATTTGTCACAAAAGAGTAACACATGATAGTGATATTAGTTCAGAAACTGTCTCTATACAAGTGCTAGAAATATAATCCTAGTTTCTGAAACAAGCAAGCGAACCAAAAAAAGTTCTTTAACGTGCCAGATCTGTCATGTTTAGAATTAAGAGTACTTGCTGTAAAGAAATGTGATATTTTCAGTTTGTAGTTGTAATTTCTGTAGCGGCTTAAACAAAATACCTAAGTGAAATTAAGTGATTTTTTTTTAAATTGATCTCAGGTCACAATTTTTTTTATGTTGAAAAGCTGTCAATATTGTTTAAAACAGCTGAGCGGGTACTCGTCCAAAACGCCAAACAATTTTCCCGGTCATGACGGCTATAGAGTGCAACCTAGCCACCATCCATTCTCTTCATTTCACACAGTAGCTAACAACATACTACCAAAAATTTACCATTGTGCTCTACACAATTTTATTCCAGCTGTAAATGCATTCGTCATACTCATAAACTAAAACTACAGTAAAACTGAACATTCAAACAAATGTCAACAACAATAACAATAGTTCAGTCAGGTCACAGGGCCCAGCAGCTTGAATGTTAATGTCCGCTAGGCGGCGGTTCCTTATATGGTTAGTTGGTTCGAGTGCAAAGTAAAACAAAAAGTCGCAAGCAAAATTGCACAGCATCCATTTTTTGTGCAATAATACACACATTGATGCGTTGTTATTCTAAATCTCGGCGCGGCGTCGGCCGAAGAACTGCTCGGCCGCGCCACCATGTAGGTTAAAGGGAACATTCACGGCGGTAGTAACTTTTTAATTGATAAACTTACATACTGACAACTGTGTACGTCTTATTAAAATCAGTTTTTCTGCTAGGCCTACACAAAAAAGGGCGCGAGTATGTTAATTTTTTTTCAGCAAGGTGCGTCAACATCTGTGGGCGGTTGGTAGCAGTTATGACACCACCAACCATTTACAAACCAAACTTTTAACTTTTAAAATTTAAATCAAGCCAAAATTATTTTCAACCCCTTGTTTGGTCCAGATTTAAAAGAAATAATTAAAAGATTTAAAAATGTAAAAATTATTTTTTGTTATTACAGTAAATATCTTTGAACAACTAAAATTTTAAAAAAAATTGTGTTGACATAGCACTTTTTAAATCTCTTATATTAACTCCATCGTCTTGTCTCTCTCTCTATCTGTCGTGATCTCTTGGTCTGTAGGGCGGAAAAATAAAATTAAAAAAATACCCACTTCCCGTTTGCTATCGAGATGAAATTTTGCATATAGACTCGTGTCACCTAACAATATATCAAACTTTCAGATCGATCGAATTTACCGTAATTAAAATAAAGCATTTTTAGTTTATCACTATATAATTCAATGTAGCCGTCTGCTATTGTCCACCTCAACGTGCTGGAGTTCACTCCAGGCATCGATGATCACACCCCCCCCCATTTTACAGCAAGGGAGATAGTCAACACTGGGACGCGGTGGTCGAGTGGCAGCGCACTGGACTGTCTTACCGATGGTCACGGGTTCGAAACCGTGTGAAGGCAAGGGTTTGTTCCAGGGGCCTAGGGCGTCCCTGAGTCACCTCGCTCCGAATGGGTACCTAACACTACATTTAGTTAGGCGGCTGGGTAATGCGTGGAACCTACTAAGCCGTGGCCTGTGAATGCTGCATCACTTGCCAACAGATCATCTGTCATGGTCTGTGGACGCAACTAGAAGGAGCGTCTGTATAGAAGGAGCGTCTGTATAGACAAGTTAAAGATAAAGATAAAGACTGCACTTTAGACACATCTTTTCAAAATGTATTTACAAAATAAATGAAAAAACATTTGTTTTAATTATTAGCGTAGCTTATGTGTAATGCACTGTGCTTTATGTTGTTATTATGGTATGAATGGTTATTTAATTATTATATGTATGTTACGATCTCCATGTAAAGCGCTGTGAGCCCGGCTACTTACTGGGATACAGCGCTATATAAATTATCAATTATTATTATTATTATTATTAATAGTCAGTCTGAGTCTGTAAATGTTTGTCGCGCGTTGCGTATAATATTAAATATATCAATACTTTAAATTATGTCTCATATATAAGGTATTCATAGTATAATAGTTTAGAGTCCTTGTTGTTTAATTTAACATTATTGCGATAGTAGTTGAGAAAGTAATGAGAAAGAAAGGGCACGTCTTAACTGATAACTAAATAATGTCGGCGTATTTCAAATACTCGTTTACTTCCTGCCATTGATTCGTTCCAAGAAGCTGGGTCTTTTTAGTGTTTTTTTAAATTTTTCTTTCATGTTCAGTAGTATGAAAATACACTGTAGTTTGTCAAAACGTTATTTTTTTCCCTTTGACAGATACTCAAGCATTGCTCTGTTACAAGGCTTATCAGGGAATATTTCCCACGAACATTTTTTATTTGAAAAATTTTCGCGAGCCGTACACATCGTAAGACGCGTGAAGCTATTTAAAACGTCATAAAATAAATTACACGCAATGAATTAGTTAAGTGGAAATTTAAATTAAAGTTGCGCGTTTTTTCGATGTGACGTCACATTTCCTTAACCCCCCTCCCAATCGTCGCACATCATCACAAATGTTTGACCCTATCTCCCCCCCACCCCTGGGCGCGTGACGTCATTTATGGTCGGCAAAATAGTGAAAGCTTAGTACAATATTTCATAAAAGTATAAATGTAAATATAATATACGTTCTGGCTTTTATCAATAAATTGTGACAATCTGCCAATTTTTGAAATTTAAGAACACTATTATTAACTTCATATCTTGTAGTATGTACTTCATAAAATAATATATATTCTTTTTTAACAAAACATAATTTTTGAATGGCACTAGGTTTCAATTTTTTTTGTTTTTTGCTTCTTGAACATGCACATGCACCAATTAAAAAAAGAAAAATTAATTTTGTTATAAGTAGCAATATAATAAACTATATGTTTAGTATACATTCCTGACATATCATAACATTATAATATATAATTTATTTTTTAGCATACAGAATTGCAATGAGTAATGATGTATTAAATATAATATAATATATAAAGAACTATAATAACAGAAAGCTTAGCCTAATTAAAATTTAAAAACGTATATTTTACTATAATTTTACTATAATGTATAATTCTTGGCCTAGACCATTGGCAAGGTTATTACTTTACTGACCAAGGAGGTGAAAATATTTTTTTTAAACCTTACCATCATCTATTTTATGATATCATTATCATCAGTTTCAGATGCTTCATTAAGGGGTGGGGACGTCGCCAGGAGACACCAACAATGTTAAATTTTGTATGGAATATTACCGATATTGCATTTATTATTCTCAACTTTAAGAAATTCAAAATGTAATTTTGTATTTAAGTTGTTCACGAAAATGGAATGACCACTCTCTACACTACCCACATGCTGGTCATTCTTGAAAAAATAGTAATTATATGTCAAGTATATGAATAATTTAAATGCGTGCATCTTCAAGTTTAGCCTAATATAATGAACTATTTAAAATACACGCATTCATGAAATAAATGAGTTACAATTATTAGTAGTTGATTTCATTAATTTTGTTTAAAGAAGTCTGCCAAGTAATAGCAGGAATTTCCATTGGGGTTGCTCTGGAAATTTCCCATTTAATAGGTAGGCGGAATCAAGGCTCTGGATGTCAGTCATTCTAATATCTAAATTGTGCATGCGTGTTTGTTATCTCTTCCTTGAATAGCATTTGTCTCTTTTCAATATTTTTGTATCAATTGTTTAGTCAGGTTGTCTTTCAATGGTATTGATTGTATTAACTTTCATGTCAATATTCTAAGAATGGCTCAGTCAGATATTTAAAACTCTAAAATTAAATTTAAAATTTAAACTACGACACTAATACTAATAATATTAATTAGAAAATTGCGTAATTTTTATTATTAAGAATTAGTGTGAATATTCATTTAAAACTTAATAATTTTGTTTTGATGAACTTAAAAAAAATACACTTAGTGACTTCTTAGGCACTAATTTTAATAATAAAAAATGAAATTCATAAATTTTATTTTTTTAAAAATGTAATAAAATACGGTCATTGACTCATTGAATGTCTAGAATCAGGGCGGATTAATACTGCACGGGGCCCCTGGCTGCAATTCAAACTGGGGTCCTATCCAGCCAGCGTCCCCTAAAATAAAATGATTGCTAGCAGTTGATATAAGAATGTAACTTGTAACTAAATAGATCATAGGTTCCTTTAACATACTTTGTCTGTACTACGGGATTGGCCTTCCCAGCCATAGATAATTCATGAAAAAATGGAATATGAAGAAATAACTGTTTGCCGGTATCCTAATATTGAGTGTAAAAATACAATTTAAAAAAAAATGTGTGCCCACAACAAGATTCGATCGCGTGACCGTTTGCACTGCAGGGCAACTTTGTACCTCAAAGCCACACGAGCCTGATGAAAAAGGTGAAGTTTAAAAATATAAACAATAATCTTCAATATTTTCTCTTAGTGAGTCTATAAAATCAGTTTTTATTAAAATAAATTTATTTAATTTATGATATTTTCAGGAATTCATGCAAACATTTGTCCATCTTTCTTAAAAAGTATACTAAATTTGGGGGCCCTTAATCATCGGGGGCCCCTGGCTTTATCCCGTTCAGACCCCCCTTAATCCGCCATAGCCTAGAATGTAGCAAAAACATTGTTTTATGTTTTTGACATCAAGTGAATTTGAATTTTTCTATTTTACTATATGTTAGTTAAATAGGTAGCTTATCTAAATTGATTTTTAAATTTAAAAAATCACATTTTGTGATTATTATACACATTGATGTAATCTACTAGGCATATATGTTTTCATTTAAAATTAACGATTTAACGTTAAGTAGAGTTGACCGTATTCAATGAAGTAAACGAATGTGAGTGTCATATTTTGGTATATCAAAGAAAATTATCGTCGTCGAGACTAACTTACCCGCTGATTAATTATATCATTATTATTTTATTTATTTTTTTGTAACTTGTAAGATTAATATTTCTTTGTAGACTAAATGGAACAATACTGAAGCTATTATAGAGACTTAATTGCTTTTTATTCGATCATTGGAATTTTAAAAAAAAAGAATAAAGTGGAAAAGTTGTGTATTTATTAGGGATCAGCCACATATGTTTTTTGTTTTACTATTTACCGGATAAATTGGCCCTAATATTTGCCGGTGCCGGATTTCTCCCCATTTAAGTGTAAGAGCTAATAGGGTGTACTTTGCTACTTTATATCTTGTATTTAATAGTATTCATTAAAATATTTATTATCCTACAAATGGAGAGTATCTGCTATCTAAGTTGCGACATTGTCAACGTCAACGATGAACATTTTACAATGAATTGAATAAACGAACGTAAAGGAAGTTCAACGAAACTTTTTAGTGCGTACCAAGTGAACAGTGCTGTACTGAGTGTGTAGTGTGGTGAACACGAATTTGCGATCTAGAGCCATAATAAAAACGGTTCTTTTATTCAGACGATTTAAGTTTAATATATTGTTAGTTAACTTAGTTTTTTATCTTATGTAGTAAAGTAATATCTATACTTTTTAACTTATTTTTTTTATCGTATTAAAATTGATTCTATTACTATATTTTGCATGGATTTGAATGATTTCATGATCAACGCTTGTTAATTTGTTTATTTTGTTATATATTAATAATTTAATGTATAACTTCCTTTATTAACTTATTTTGCATAATTATAAGATTCCCAATAGACTAGAGTTTTAAAATTATAAGACTGAATAAGATATAACACGTGAGACAAGAAAATTTTTTTATTTTTAAGTTCGCAAATCAAATCACAATTGCAGCTGCCATTTAAAGTTTAACGGGAAAAAAACAAAGAATATAAAATAATTTCAATGATATAAATTATATCATATAAGTAAAATGTTTAAATTCAAATACTGAATTAAAAGTATGGAAGAATTGACTTCTGTTAATGTACTAGTAAATAACAAATAAGTTAAAAACGAATGCCAACACTTAGCTTGTCACAGTTTCCAAGGCTCCTCTTTAACTATAAATATTATAGTATAAACTAATAATTACAAATTATACTTAAAATTATTATTTTTAAAAATGAAATTATTCTTTTTGACCTAAAATTAACATATCAGTTATAACAATGAAAATAATTTAAAGACATGAGTAAATATAATAGTTAGTAGTCTTGTCATTTGTAACATGGTACTTAGCAGTACTTGTTACCTTTAAGTTTGTAGTTTGTTTCTTCAATTTTTAAGTTTTGAAAAATTAATAGTTTGTCATACACAAATTATTTTTCAAGAACAATAACATCCCACGTTAGATCGGCGACAAGCGAGAACGCTTATCATCATGTATCTGCTCCACTGTGCTGAATGCTCTCTCACTATCCATTATTATTAAATGTACTAATTTCTGGTTACTGTTTTACTTTTATTGGGGCTGCAGAAATTAAAGATTAATTTCTGGATTAATTGTTAAAAACTTTTAACGATTAAATTAATTTTAACGATTAATCGACCAATCACATTACAAATTATTGGAAGCCAAAAAGTAAAAAAAAATATTAAAGAATAGCTGTCGATAAATAATAAATTTCCGGAGGATTACACAAACATTTTGGTTTTAAACTATTGACTGACTGGAATGTTCAAAATGTTGATAAAGTTTGATTACCATGGTTCTACCACTTCGTCTAGTTATCAAACCAAATGAAAAGCGTATTAAGCTAATGGCAGAGACAGAAATTGACTATAGCTCTTCTGATGAATCACTGCGTAACAAAATGGAGATGAAAGCTCCTGAATCCATTAACCATCTACAATGGCTGAGCTTAATGAACACCGATATCCGATAATGTCATTCCTTGCCAAGACCATTTTGTGCATACCAGTTACCTCAGTTCCATGTGAATGATTGTTCAACTCGGCTCGTTATATTGTCAATTACATCACTTGAACCAAATAATGTCAAGACACTAGTCTTTTTGCGTAGTTGGTTAAAAGATGACATATAAAACAGCCATTCCAGTGTCATTTAGATTTTCAACAAGAACGTTAAATAAGTGTTTCTTATGACATCATACATTTTAATTTTTAGCATTAATCTAAATTAAAGATTATTTAATCGTTATTTTTTCACTCTCCATGAGCAAGTCTGCGGCGTATGCTACGCAACGGGGTGTGTTTTTAAATTTTAATGACCTTACAGAAAGTTAATTAACATTAAAACTTGAAGTTTTAAGTAAGGCATGTAACATATTAATTTGTAGTGTAGTGAAATTAATATTTCATCTAACAATGCATGTTTTTTAATATTCATTGAAGTATTTGAAATTTGGAAAAGAAATTACAAACAAATATTTTGGATATTTATTTTTCCTTTTTTCCTTCTTTCTTTTTGTGTGTGATGAGATTAAACTTTAAAAAAAAATGAAAATGATTATGATATTATTTTATAAAAAAAAAGAACAGTTTACATCGCTCAGTCTCTTCTATTTATATAAGTCACCATTTTTGAATACTTTGAGGTAAAGGGTTAACAATAAAATTAGTGAGGTCACTTCTGCGTGCTTTCATATGCCCTGTTTAAATGTTTTTAGGTCGAGACTGGGTGACCACTACGGTATTCCATATAGCTAAACAATGGTTGATTAGAGATTTGGAAAGCCTGAAAAAAGGGACGCCAGGGACATATTGGTACATGAGACTTTTATTGTTCCGTTAAAAATCATAATCTGAGAAGAAATTTTCACCGTCGCTGGAGACTTACGAAAGGAAAACCGTGGATTGAGATAGAGTAGAGAATACAAACTTTACATTCGCGAAAGACATGAACGGAGACCATATCACTGCTAAGATAGTAGGGCAATATCGCTGAGTCGTAGAAGGAGAGTGAACATAGAAGTCATACAAAGCAAATTTGGAGTCCACTGGCAAAACTTACTAAGTCACTTTGTTTTTGTTTTGAAAGGCCATTTAAAAAAAAACAACTAAATGTGCTTACCAAAATTAATATTTTCTTGAAATCAGCCTTCTCCGAAGCAAATCGTAGGAAGTGAAATGAAATGTTTGGTTTTATATGTTCTGTTAAGCTTACCACTTAAGTCTTTACATCCGGTTGTGTCTGTTAGGGTTATGATGAACTAACACGTTTTGCTAACTCTCATACAACTGGGTCTGAAAAGTTAACGAGTAATTACAGTTGCTGGCAGGTTTTGTGCACCAACTGCACTTGACCTGAATAATATTAAAACAAGTTCGTTGACCTCGTGTCTTTTTACATCCTGTATTCAACGGACGTAATATTTGTTAAAAATATTTGAACGTATGTAAGAACCCTAGATGCAGCGTGCATTAATTTTCATCCCTCCAAAAAACGTGTAGTTCCCGGGCTATAAGACTTTAGCACTAATATCAAATTATATTCACAAAAATATCAAATTGTTTTTAATAGCGTATCACGTTATTTTTTGTAACAAATTTACTTAGTCCGTATCTATAAACATTTCATTTAATCTTTTTAGAATAAACCACAACTTTTACAGTCTATTTTCTAACAATCTTCCGATACACACAAACATATAATATGCGTATTCCACGCTCGCTATGCATGTAGTACTTAAAGTGATGATGTTTCAAATATGTGTTATAGTTGTTGATGTTTTTTATATCTAAAATTGCTTTAGGTTATTTAATACAATTAATTGTATTCATAGAAATAGTCTGAACTTAACACACTTGACTTAATAAACGTGGTGCAGGTCATTCTAAACTTTCGAGTGTTTTACCATGGCGTTGTCTGCACTCGGAGTTTAAAGTTCAGATACTTTAGTGATTCGGATACTTTTTTATCTACTTAAATACCACTAGCCAGAGAGCTAATACGTGATCAACTTAACATTTTTGCTTTACAATACATCCTTTAAGAAACAGTTAAAATATTAACATGATTTATTTGGATTGTTTCATGCTAGAACTACATGCATCAATTAAATTCTGAAAAATAATCCTATATAAAAAAACGCAATGTTCTGTCCGGTCATCGATAGCGATTGATCCCTCAAACTCCTACAGACTCATATAGCCAATCAGTAGCGGAGAAAAATCAAATCTCATTTACACATTGAGCGACGTTCAAAACGAAATATTTTTGGTGCCGTTTTTCTCCAAGAGTTTATTTGCGCTTTGGGATTTGTTGTCAAAAACATTGTTTTGACGGGTTATTTAAATATAACGTATATTATTTTTGACGTGATACACATGTATGGACGGTGGAGGCGGCGGGTCTCTCGACAAACCGCGGTGGAGGGGATCTAGGGTCTCGCGACATACCGCAGTGTTGGGGGGGTAGGGTATCTGGACAAATCGCGGTGTGGGGTGATGGGAGGTAGGGTCTCTGGAAAGACTGCGGTGTGGGGGATAGGGTCTCTGGACAGACCGCGATGTGGAGGGGGAGGTAGGGTCTCTGGACAGACGGGGTTGAATAAGTTTGTAATGTCCTACCATGAACTTCACAGTTCACGCTACACTTATTCCCGCCATTGAAATAGTCTGAACTTAATACACTGTAAAAAATGTAGACTATCCACTTGACTTAATAAACGTGTTGCTAGTTTAGTTATATTTTATTAAGTCAAGCACTTAATTCCAATAACTCATACATACAAAAAATTATGTTACAGTAATTAAAACAAAGTATTTATTCGTTTTTTTCACTTTTGACGGCCTAACTTATTTGCTAAAAAATATTCATTATTTTTTTATAACATTATTACCTTTAATTTATGACACACTACCAAACATAAAGTAAAACAAAAGAAAACAAAAAGAACATAATATTTTCAGAAATTTACTATATTTAATTGAATAAACGTCTTCAGTTTATCACATTGGTAAGTTTATTTGGCTAAAAGGTGTGAAAAATCATTAATTGAAGGTATTATGCCTTCTAAAATTGCAATGACAATTAATTGCAATTGTTTACAAGTCCTCGTCTTTTAATCCATAATGTTTTATATATTGTGGGTGATGCGGAACTGATAGCACACATAGAAACTGGTGTGCAACAACTCGTGTCAGTCGTCCCAAATGTCTGGAAAGAATGCAGTCTGCAAATCAGCTTGAAAAAAAAACACCATTGCCCATGACACATGTTCTTCCCCTACCATCAATATCGACAATGAAAACTCGGAGGATGTGGACAGCTTCACCTACTTGGGGTCCTAGGTCTCCAATACACTGTTCATTGAGGACGAAATAAACAGTAGATGTGGCAGAGCAGCTGCCACAATGGCTGAACTAAATAAACGGGTTTTGCAAAACACCAAGCTAACGGAAGAAAATGTGTGTATGTTGAGCATGCGTCATCAGTACGCTGCTATACGGGAGCGAGACATGGAGCACTTATGCATCCCACGAACGGAAGCTTCACAGCGTCCATTTGACGTGCCTGCGTCGCATCATTGGCATTAAATGGAAGTACAAAGTGCCAAATAGTGAAGTCCTGAAGCATATTCTCAATCCTTAGTGAAATGTGTCTAAGATGACAAATACATGTAGAAAGAACTATACTGGGTCGCATCCCCAAAAACCTCTTATATGGAGAACTGGGATTCAATATCTCATTTGAACATTCCATTACCAGACTTCTATTCCAGCATTTTAACTAATAAATAACGGTACTAAAAATATGTTTTTCAACGTTAAAAATTAAAAGGGAACACAAGGAAACCAATTTTATTTTTATAGCAAAATAATGATTACATCCATTCTTCCTAATTATTGATGGTCTTTGCTGTTATGTCTTTTTAAAACAGCATGCTTTTATTAAACAACATATGCCTACTGATTCGAAAAGTAGTTTATAAAAACTAAATTTAAGGTAAAAGACTCAAACACAGACATACACACCACATAGACACACACAAAAACGGCATCAAAACCTCCGAAACAAATAAATACACACAAACACGTCTCCTACACTGCCACAAACAAACACTACCCAACCAACACCCAAGGCAACAAGCCAACAACACAACCACATCCAGCCTATCACACACCAACTCAATCATACACAAAGTTGACCATCCCCATTGCAAGGCTTGTGTAAGATGAATTATAATCGTTACCTATAACATTGTTTTTATATAGGATGGAAGGTTACAATAAACAAATACTTACGCCATCAAGTAATCACATACTGGAGTTCATTCTATTTAGGGCTGTTGATTTATGTCGTGAATTTATAAATCTATGTGAGTGAATATTCCTTCTCGAGCATTATCAATACGTATTAAATCAAAGCAGAGTGGTACTCATGTTTATTATGGCTATTTATTATCCCCCCCCCTTTTTCCTACTTAGATAACGTTCTTTTTTTTTCGACTGAAATAACCACAGTAAAATGTAAATCTTTAATTATTTAAGAGTAATCTTAAGATAATTTGTTGAATTGTTTACAAATCTGTCACTGACCTCACATGAGTCAATTAAAAACGTATAATGCTAAAATGTTCACAGCATATTGAGATTATTACAAAAAATGAAAATAATAATAAAAACAATAAGTTATTCGAAATGTACTATCGTAAACAGTTAAAAGCTAGAGTCTGAGATAGAGAAAATTGGTCTTCGAATAAAAGAAATGATTACCTTCTATCACGTCGCATTTGTTAGCACTTATTTCTTTAGAGAAAACAACATGTTAATTGCTAATTATTGAAAGTATATGAGTAAATAGCCAGCCCCGGCCGTGCCCAACAAATTAAGTGACGCTACACTTAAACATGGATCAATTAATTTAACGTGGACACAACTCTTAATAGTTCTTTTTAAAAAAAAATTCATAGGTCTTTACAATTGAAAAGACATTTTCTGTGCCTATCGACATATGATTTTGCTTTTAACAACATAAAAACAAAATGACGAATGTAAGCTATCACAATGGGAACTAAAAGAAAATCCTACATTGCCAAAAATATTGTTTTTAATTCCTTGATATCTAAAAAAAATTCTTTATAATCAAGGTAAATATTTATTAGTATTAAAAAATATATTTTTAAAAACATTTCTTTAATAAAAATTTTAAAATATTTTTTTTATTAACCACGTTTTATTAACTCGCTTTCGTTCCTGTGTGTTTGTCCAATAATTTTTCAAATCTGCCAACGTAAAATTTAACCACTTCTGATGGTCCTAGGGAGCTCAAAATTTTACCACAGATAGATCTTGGATGACAATGCATTGTTTAAAAATTTCAGATCGATCAAATGTACCGTTAATAAATAATTGAATTTCTAGTGTATCTATGGTCTATATAAAAGCATCTGTACCGTCTGCTTTTGTTGACATCCGTGAGTTCACCCCGTCACCACATCATCGTGTTTTTAAAACTTTGGGCGGGCGCTTGTGAGGTGTTTAGTAAAATAAATAGAGTTAAAAAAATATTTTAAAAACCAGGTTGTTATAAGTGGACTAAAAAGAAGAAAATAATTTAAAACTTATAAGTTCAAGTACTTTAATTCAATATGCCTAAAAACGTGGGGCGGGTGTTTGGTATAAAAATTAAATATTTCTAATTTAGAAGGCAAAAGAGAGATCTATAAGTGAGAGAATGAGTGAACCGCATATGTTAAACATCATAAGCGCCCGCCCCACATTTTTAGTCATATTAAATCGAAGTACTTGAACTAACAAGTTTTAAATTATTTTCTTCTTTTTAGTCCGCTTATAAAAACGCAGTTTTTTAAAATCTTTTTTTTACCTCTATTTATTGTGTTTAAGGACCTATTGACCGACCTTCTTATATGTGTCTTTGTTTGTGTATGTGTACTTATGTATGCACTGTTTTTTCGTTTCAAACTGTGAAAACAATCCTTTACATAACATGTTGTTGCCTATGCAAGTTGGTAGGAATAATCCAAATTTCATCAAATAAATCATTTTTGAGAAGGAGCACTGTTGGAATTCGTTTCCTTCTAGTCTCTCACTGGGGCAAACCACGAATGGCGTGTTCTGTTAGTGTTTTTACATTGAATAATTTAATTTCCACTATTTTTACATTACTGACCAGTGCTGCCAGTGATAAATTTGGGAAAAAACCTAGCCAACACGTCCAAAAAAACATAGATCCGAAAGAAAAAACCTAGACACGCTAAAAATAAACAAACATGCCGTCACAAAGCTTCTCCACACCCACTAAATAAAACAACAAAAAAACAACGTATTTCTTATTTGAAAATGAGCATGTTTCAAATCATTTTATTGTAATTTAAGTATGTATTTAGCGTGAAGCTGCATTCTAATATCGTTACACAGTGGGAAGCAATTTAAAATTCATTAAATTAATTGTAAGCAATCAATTTTTAAAGTGGAGCTTTCATTTAGAGTTTCGCATTTTTTGATGTGATGTCACAGTTCTTAAACACCCCTTCCCCATTGTCACACATCTCACAAAGTGTAACCCCTCGCTCTCCCCTAGATGCATGTGGTCGCTTTTATGAACGGCCTATAAGGTATTACTTTGTACTACAACTACAAGTATTTGTAAATTATTATTACACCTGCATTTATTGATCACTTATGTCTTCTTCCTTAATATGACAATCTTATCAGCATTCTTGGAACCATTCTTATTTTATCTAATACAGACGTTCCCGTTTTATACAGAAGATTATAGAGTCATAACTTTATATATTGTTTATGTCTCGTATTGCATTTACATTTCAGTTTTAAATGTTGAAAGAGTGTTGGTTTTCCCCGTATTATCAGGCAACTCATTCAACTTCCGAATTCTTGCATACGGAATAGGAAAAGTGTTTTTATAACTACGTCTATCTGAGCGTTGTATTAGATTATCTTTAGTCTATACTCTATACCGTGTATACTTAAGAGAATATTCTCTCAACGCAGGCAGAAGAAAATGGTAGAGCTGTGAAGTTTGTCATAAAGTCTAATAAAATTGAAAATTTTGGCTCATTCAAGCTGTTTTAGTTTTAAAGTGTACCAGATTTCTTTAGACAGATGTCACCACTGTAGCCCCACCTTTCGAATTTAGTGGATTAGAGCCATATATATCATAATGTAACATGACAGAGCGGATGAAAAAAACTGTTGCCACCTGCCGCTTAATTTTATTTTTGAAAAATAAAATTTATTTAGGATATTATTTGCACACATTAAATAATATTTGTACTTTAACATAGTTTAAATATATTTTTGAAATAAAAACCTAGATTATGGCTATTTTTAAATAAAAAACCTATAAACCTAGACAAGGTCGAAAAAATCTAGATCTAGTTTGAAAAACCTAGCGCTGGCAGCACTGTTACTGACACAAACAGGAAAAAATGTACACAGACATTGGGTTCATTATTGTGTTTGTTTTGTTTTTTTTAATTATAGACTATTTGATTTGCAAGAAGCTAGGTCATACACATTGGTATAATTGCATACAAGCGAAGATATTAAAAAAACAGGTTTTAAATGAAAAAAAATATTTTAGAATTATGGTACGAAAATCAAAATAATAACACATTAATAATAAAAATAAATAATATATATGTAGGTAAGTATCTAAATGTGCCTTGGTAACTCCAATGTTTTGCTTTTCTGTTTTTCTTTACAAGAAAAGAAAAGCAAAACACAGATTTCCATATTAGTAGATAATAATTATTAGCGTTCAAATACATACAATTTAAAAAAAAATAAAAAAAATAAATATAGAAATCGCTGTTCATCTATCAATGAGTAACTATTATTTAATTAGTTTTTCAAGACTATTTTAAAAGCAATAACTCACTTAGCTTAATAATTACTCTTAAGAATAGCTATAAAGCAAAAAATGCTACGATACTTATTCACATCGAGAGTGTAATTGTTAAAACCACCCAATCCCGTTGCGTGTAGTTACGTTATCAAATGAGAACACAGTTACAAATCTAATATGGGATGTTGTTGTGGAAATATAAAATATCAAGAAAATAAATTAGTAGTAATGTTTTTTAATTTTTTTATTCTTGTCTCAAAAAATGTTTGATTGACTTAACAAATAGATGTCTTAATTTTTTATTTTTTTTGATGTTAAAACATTCCTTTTACAAATACTTTTTTAAAAAATATACTGGTAACATCTTCCATATAGGTTTGTGTTTTAGAATAAAACGTACGTTCTTTAATTTCATATGGCAACCTTTTTTTATCTGGCTTTCTGAAATGAAACGGGCCAACATAGTTCCCTTTTCTGCGCAAATTCTCTGAAAAAGTTATTGAATGCAAATGACGATGTCTTAAAATGTCATACACTGTATAAAATATATATTTTAGGTATCTTTAAAATTATAACTTTAAAAAAAAATAATTTGTTTCACATTTTATTTGGCTTACCTCAAACTGACTTTGAAAATTAAAAGTAAGTTGTACACTTTTGTGGTAATTTAATATCATGTCAAAAATATGTATCCATATATATATATATATATATATATATAAATGTGTGTGTGTGTCTTTAATTTTCAACAAACATCAATCCCGGGAAGATAAATCCTTGATTGACGGTCTCTTTTGCAGTTCTTACACACAGAAGTGGTGAGACAGTGCTGCCTGGCCATCACAATTTCTTGTTTTTCAGTTCTCTCAACTCAGTCAGTCCTGCTCCTCTGCTAGGTGTTCGTAATAATATTAATATCGACGATAACTTTGTACCTTGTATTGTAGCAGGTCTGAAACAGGTTCCATCTACCAATCTTGAACCGCCACCCACGCTCTGAAGTAGGCCATTTTCTGAAAAAAGAAATATTATTCTAATATATGGACATTTTTCTGCATTGCTTTCGTAAAATAGCAATACAAGTTCTACTGCCCTCAAATCGCTTCTTAGTTTCTTTATAGCTTTATAAATGGGAGTGTTTGAATAGGACTTCTATAAGTAATTATTATTATTTTTTAATTTTTTTTTGAAACTGATTAAGACATTTGTTACGTAATTATACCTAGATATCGTGGATTACTTAATCTGAAGATAGGTTGTATTTTTAAATCCTTTATATTAACTCGTGGTGTCTGCGGCCGCCCGCCCAACAGCCCGCCCTTGTCGCCAAAACTTTTGAGCGATTTTTAACCCACTTGCTCGTAAGCCAGCGAGCTGCAATTTTGCAGGCAGTTTCGTACCAATAATAAAAACAATGTATCAAAATTTCAGATCGATCGCATGTACCGTAATTAAATTATTGCTTTTTTAGATTATTTTATTTATTCCTATGTATCATGTTATTTTTTTTTAGATAGAGTGTAAAGGTGTGCATTATATTGAACAACCTTTCTGTCGCGCAATAAGGTTCGTATTTTATTGACAATTTTTTTATAAACATATTCCTGATCGGTGCGCATTATATTAAACATGTTTTACGACACAACTGCAATTTTGTATTTCTGGATGGTCTGGCGCTGCGTTTTATACTGAACACTCTTTTAGTTACGTCTCGTACATTAAGGATTTATAGTGAAAACTTGTTTTTTACGGGTATTATTATTACCCCAATACTTGCAAATGGTCAACATATATACCAATAATAACTTAAACAATCGTATAAAAGAAATGTACATAGTACATAACGGCTTAAACTTTGACTTTGTACGGCAGATGCATTAAATAACAGTTAAGTAGAAATATAACGTTAGAATGGTTATGTTTCTAACCGTTGGTCTGTCCTCTTTTCCATTCGTATCGATCTCTTGACGTAGGCAGTATATCAAGATAAGATTGAAAGTTACCTGGAACTATTATTACAAAAAGCAACATTTATTTGCAAAGATTGCTAATTAAAAAAATATATGAAGGTTGCGCAATTTTCATTTGCATCATAAATAAATTTACGATTAAAAAAATAATCATAAATACATAATAATAAGCAATACAAGACAAACAATTGTTTTATTTATATTTCCTATTTTATATATAATTAACACGTGTATAAATTAATGATAATAATTTAAAAAAACACAATGAAAAAATTTCCATCATCGCAAATAATATTAGAATATGTAGGTATTAAGAGTGTAACCACGACGAAAGCCACTTTACCATCCTCATTTGCTGTTGAAAAAAAAATGGTTTCATAATTTTGTGGTTGTTAAATAATGTTTCTTCTTTTGGTTTAATTTTTATTTTTTAAACTTGTTTTAAAAGGAAAGCGTTGTTTACATTGTGATTTTTAATAGGACACTAATTTATTTATTTTACTAATACTTAAATGTTATTAATGTTTTTATAGGTGTTAAAATGTTTTCATTTTAAACTTGATGAAGCCAAATAAAATGAAAATTTCAAATAACCTGCAATAATTATAATTGCAATAGCAACTATATATAATATACAAAATATATAATAAATAACTTTTTTAGTTTTAAATACTTTTCATGTGTCCATTTTAAAAGTATTACATAATTTTACTGGGTGCAAACAGATGAAAATGTTCATTTGCCAAAAATTAAAATACCTCTTATCGCTGAGTTTCCGAATAATTTGACAGATAGACAGTGACCTTTTATTTAATTTAATTCAATGATTGTTTTACAGAGTTTTATCCTTGACACCTTAGTATTAAAAGTTTAACACAAATTATATATTATTTTATGCCGTTTTGATGTATACTTTATAGGCACTAACCTATTTAGCTTTCTTTTTTATTAATTTACTCCCATCTCCAAAACCAAATGAGACATTTACAATTATTTCAATTAGTTTTGAATTTTAAAAAAAATTTTTTTCATCGTATTGAGAATGTAATATTGGCGGATTTTTGGGGGGTTATAAGAATTTAGTATATATCCATGGGAGATTTCATTTTAATCTGAAGCAAATATTTTTCAATACGAAAATTTAGTTGATAATAAATCAGCGTTATCGTGTAGGAGGAGACTACGTATGGGAGATTAAGTCCTGTAAAATATTATTTTAATCTTTTGACTTAGTGCCAGGCCTAGGGCACATTGTTGTAGTAATTTAACCTGTGGATGCCATAGCTTTTACTTTGATATATATATATATATATATATATATATATTAAAAAGAATATTGTTTTCACTAAAACATGCATGTTTTATTCTTTTAGAAGTAGCATAGGAATAAACGTGTTGCCGTCAATTTCGTTGCTACCTTATCTATTTTTTGGGGGTTAGTTTTTATTAGTCGATGCTACATACATTTTGTAAAACAATTGTATTCACAGAAACTCTTGTATTCTCCGAAAATGATAAATAATATAAATCAATACTCTCCGAAGCAAAGCGTAAGGACTTACATATTTTGTGTGTTTTTTTAAAAAATGTTTTCTTAAACGTATTACGTTCTTGTTTACAGCAGAGTTTGCTTGTAGTCTCATACTGAACTCTCATGCAACGTTGTTTGAAATGTTAACCAATTTATCTACAGTTGCTGGCAGATTTCCTGCACACAACTGCACTTGAGCTGAGCAAGGATGCAACAAGTTCGTTTGAACTCTCGTTTTTTTGCTGTCTGTATGCAATGGACTTTGGGAATATTTGTTTTAAAATATATCTTAATTTATGTGAATAATTTTTATCCCATTAATAAAAGTGTAGCTCCCGGGCTAAAAATACTTTAGCACAAATCTCTAAAAATAATCACACAAAATGTGCTATTATAAATAGTTTTAAGATTAAATAATTTACTAAACGTGGGCTACGTTAATTCACTATGTACATAAAAACATTTCTCTTATTCTTTTATGATAAATCAAATATTTTACCTTCTCCTCGTAATATTCCAAAACACACAAACACATAGTGTATGTATTTTCAACACTCGTTATAACGCTAGTTACTTATAATAAAGCTGTTTCAAATACGTGCTCCAGTTTTTCAACTAAACTTGCTTTATGTTATTTTGAGCAATCAATAGTGTCCATAGAAATGTGTGAAATTTAAACACTATAAAAACCGTAGCACATCAACTTGGCTTAACAAAAGTGGAGCATATCATTCTAAATTTTAAGGTGTTTTTTATAGATTTGTGTACTCTAGGAATTTAAAGTTCGGATGGTGTGACATTTAGATGAACTCTTTATTTTGATTTTTTTTTAAACTGCTAGCTAGAATGCTGATCAATGATTACCTTTAATTTGCACAATAGATCATAAACAAAAATTAGCAGGAGTTATTCCTAACATTATTTTGGGACATCCTTGTGCTTGATGCACATATATTATTTAAGTTAAGTATTTTCCTTTCAATTATACCATTTTGTCAAACAAATTTTTTCACGAATACATTCATGCGGAAAATGTTGTAGGTAACTATAATTGAATAACGAACGAGACATCTAACTTAGTAGTAAGTTTTGAGCTATAATATTACATACTAACTTATATCAGGAATAAAACACACACAGCCAACAAACAAAAAAAATAAAGTTATAAGTTCTAATTTATTTTAAGCATAAGTAAGTTGACTTGAGCCATTGCTCAATAATCACATAATCATGTTTTTATTTAGTTTGAAATTTAAAAAAAACATCTACATACCAAAGTATCAATTTCATTCACGCCTGTAAACAAATAAGGCGACCATAAAAGTCATTTTTACTAATGTACAAATCAGCATTTATTTTAATACAAAATCTCTCACGAAGAGAGTGTTTAAATTTAACAGTTCTCAGGATATTTTTTTTGTTAGAATCTATATATATAATTCTCTTCGTGGTCGGACCCTGCGAGGCAACAAGAAGCTGCATGTGCAACATATACTAATTTTAGAAAGCAGCGCACCAAATTACTGCACCAATGCATCAAAAGGTGTGCAAATTAAATATGCGCTGTAAAAAAATATATGACGACATTGTTTTCGTGATATTTTAATTTTGGAAAAGGGAACAATGTAAAAAGAGGATTTGATGATGGTTAATTATAAAATCAAAAAACAAAGGGGGCGCCATAGGTGCCCTACAACCCCTATTATAAAATACTTTATGTGCATTTCAGAAAGTTTAATATTTCGTATTGATCAAACAATGCAAAAATTAGTTGGGCTTTTGAAAAAGGTCGGCGCCTTAGCGCCCTAAAAAAAAGTGCATTAAAGGGGTAAAAGAACTCTCCATGAGCAAGTCTGCGGCGTATGCTACGCCACGGGACGTCTAGTTAGATATAAGGGGATACATAACTTTATGAAAAATGACCCAAGGAAAGCTTTCTGAATACGAGCTAACTTGATTTGGTTTTATTATAGTCCCTCACCGGGGCAAAACGCACATCACAATTTATGTAAGGTTGTTGTTTTTTTTTGGGTTTTTTTTTACATTTACGATAGCTTTATATTACTGACGCAAAAAAGAAAAATGTACACAGACATTGGGCGTATTGTTGTCATTGTTTTCAAAGTCTAAATGTTATTCGTAAAAAAACAACAACATAAACTAGATCATAATCACATATGAAACCGAAAACATGGCAAGAAGTTTTTTAAAAAAATGTTTTAATTGATAAAATTTAATTGAGAAATATAGTACAAAAATCAAACTATTAACACATTACTTATAATCAAATAAAAGTGTATATATTTATTTGGTTGCGACACGTCAACAGGAAATAACCTCGCCCTCCTTCCATCCCCAGACAGCACACCATTCAGTGTGTTCAAAAGACCGAGCCCGGGAAGTGGAGAGCGACGGAATTTCAATTCACAAAATTGTTTAGTCGATTGGCATGATGGGGTATTGACTGGTAACCATTGGTATACTTCACTGTATTTTGGAAGTGATGTTGTACTTAGAGACTTAACAACGACTTCGCATCGTGGCAGTTGCCAAGGGCTAATCCTTTAATGTATTCAAATTTAATATTGTCATACCTTTTGGATTTTTTTATATCCATTTTTCAGGGCGCAAAAAAATTAATTAGCCAAGGGCACGAAAAAACCACGTTACGCTTCTGGTTGTTCTGTAAACGCAGGTACAAATAGGATGATTCGATACCCAGGGTATAAGACGACCCGACACTTTTTAGAATAATTTTAAGTGTTAAAAATGTGTCTTATACGTAGGAATAAATGGTACTTTATACTTGTTGAAATGGAGAGATCAATATCCTCGAAAGTCCAATCTTAGGGAGCTAGAAGAATTTTTTTTCTTCAAGTCAACTATTTTATAAATAACAATTTTAACTCATAAGCAAATAATCGTTAAAAACGTATTTATGAGAATTTCCAAGATAAGTGTTTTGTTTGAAAAATTCAATCTTATCCACATAGTAATATTATGAATAGGAATGAATAAAGTATATGTCACTTAATTAAAAGTATATTTAAAAAGTTTAAATAATGGGGAAAAAACATTAAGGGGCCCGGCCCAGGATGGATGAAATCTTTTATAAAAATATTGCCATTGTACTCAACAACTTATTAAATGAATAGGGTGATCGGTTGAAAAAATAATACTAATATTTATAAAGCTTAAACTAATTTTTTGAAATAAAATAAAAGTCCCCTGCGCCCAAACAGTGCAAGATGTAAGATCACATATTCATTTACATTTTGCAATTTCGATCATGATTGATATGTGTATTACTATTTTAAACGACCAAATGAAACCAAATGGGAAAAAATCATAGAATATAACAAAACAAAAAAGAAACAAAATGATTGGCCACCGGCCTAAAGGACTGGAAATTAGAAGTTCAAAAAAACCACAGTATTTTAATGTGGGCCGTAAAGTATTTATGTAACTTTTTATCTCAATATCCATCCATTAACCCATCAACCGAAGTCTACACATTTTCTTTCCAGCAAATATAAGGAACAAAATAACATTTTTGGTCCCCTGTTTCTTGTATTTTAAAACTGACCAAAAACCTTACACAATCAGTGCAATGTATAAAGCTAGAAACAAATTATTATTGTTATTACTAATTATAATATATTATGGCGGTTAACGATTAATTAAAAAAAAATTCAACGCTAACTGTTGAAAGATTAACGATTAATTAATCTTTAATTTCGATTAAAGCCACAAATTAAAATGTATGGTGTCATAAGTAACATTTATTAAACGTACTTGTCAAAAATCGAAATAACACTGGGATGTCTTCTTTATATGACATCTTTTAACCAAAAACGCAAACAGACAAGTGTATTGACATTATTTGGTTCAAGTGATGAGCGGGTCTTATTGACAATATAAACAGTCGAGCTGAACAATCGTTCACATAGTTTTAGATTGTCTCAGCTGAAGTTTCTGATGCTGTAGTGGATGTTTGGTTTGCAGGTGATATTTAAGCTAATTGTTAGAACCATGGTAGCAATGTTCCCTTTAACCAGCGCCGTTGAGCAGATATTTGACCAACGCCACGCAGGAGTTTAGAATCACCGCGCAGCAAATTTTGTAAAATGGTGCAACTTTGCACACGAGTTTTTTTTTAAATTTTGCACACTGACCAACAAAGCTTAGACTTAGAGGGAACATTGCATGGTTCATGGTAGGCAAACGATTTCTCTCAATGGAAACAATAACCTTTATCAACATTTTGAACATTCGCGTAAGTGAATAGTTTAAAAACAAAAAAAAATGTTCATGTAATCGTCCGGAAATTAGTTTATAATTATCCGGTCAAAATATTTTACTTTTTGACTTCCAGTACATTTATAAGTGGTGGGTCGATTAATCGTTAAAAATGTTTAATCGGTAAAAAATTTTAACGATTCATCGAGAAATTAATCGCTAATTTCCGCAGCCCTATAATATATATACTTAACAATATTTATAGTGATCAAGAAAATTCGAATTACCAGATTATTTTAAAAGTTAACAAAGAAAAAAAAAGAGTCGGCCTGTTCCCCCAAAGGACATGACATTACGATTCAATGCCCTATAAAAAATGTAGGTAAACAAATATCAATTTATTGGGATTGATAAAAGTCCATTTATTAGCCATGTAACCACTGTTTAAAATAGTTTTTTAAATTGTTCATTTAAGGGAGAATAACATTTTAGGCCCCAGACTCCTATGAGAGAATTTAAAAATGTTTTTTACTATAACCAACAATTGCAAGAAACCTTCAAATTTCTAAAGTTTCATGTCAGTAGGATGAATTGGACCGGTTGCCTATATTTGAGATTTTTTAAATATGTTTTTTTATTTTAAAAAAAAATTTATTGTTTTTTTTTCAATTTCAACACAGAACAACGAACTTCAGAGGAGAATTGCCCTCCAGCGCTGAAAATTTGAAATTAGAAGTTCAATATGATAAAATAATAATAGTAATAGTAATAATATATTAGGGAGTGGTCGGATATGATATTTTACTATTTGCCGGATCCGGATAGTTTGGCACTAATATTTGCCGGATCCGAATTCCGGATACGGATGTCTCCACCTGAAAACGTAAGAGCTAAATGGGTGTTCTTTATTACTTTCTATTTAGTATTTAATACTATTTATAAAACTTTTATTATCCTACAAATTGAGAGTATCTGTTATCTACAATGACAGACTGTGACACTTTCAACGTCAACGATGAACATTTTACAGTGAATGGAATGAACTAACTTGAACGAAGTTCAACGAGTTAGTTAGTGTGTATCAAGCGAACCAGTGGTGTACAAGAAGTCGTGATCTAGAGCCATAATAAAAACTGTTCTTTTTTCAGACGATTTAAGTTTAATATGCTGTTAATTAACTTAATATGTTTGAGACTGCAATCAGGCTTATAGATTAATAGATGGATAACTATGCTCTCCTGGACTCTTTGGATTTCACAGCAGCTAAGTTATTATTTTTTATTTCTTTATATTCATTGTATTTGTTTACTTTTTGTTCTTTGAGGAAGGTTCTTTTCCGAAATGTTCGCTGCTTTGTTGTGTCCTGTCTGGCTAACTCATACCCAGTTTACAGGTTATCCATATATTAATTGACTTAGTTTGTTATCTTATGTAGAAAACTAATATTTATACTTAATTTTAACTTAATATTTTTTATTGTATTCAAATTGTTTGTTTTACTATATTTTGCAACGATTTGAATGATTTCATGTTGAACGCTTGTTTATTTGTTTGTTTTGTTATATATTAATAATTTAATGTTATTGTTTTTTACGTTTTATATATTTTTTATAAACTTATTAATATTAATTAAATTTGATGTCAAATTATTATTTACTACATTTGATATCCGGATCCTATCTGGATCTGCCTTAAGTATTTGCCGAATCTGCATTAAGTATTTGCCGAATCCGGAAAGTGGCGTAAATCCCAATATCCAGCCACTCCTTAATATATATACAATCTAATATATAAAGCTCAAATGTTTGTATGTTTGTATGTTTGTATGTTTGTATGTTTGTATGTTTGTATGTTTGTATGTTTCACTTTTCGACTTTCTGTTAGACAATCACGGAAAAACCAAATGACGGACGGGGACCAAATTTGGCAGGACGGTTCCTTTTACCCTGAAGGTGGTTTTAAGTTAGTTTTTGTAATTGTCCCTTTTGCCCGAATGCCGTAAATTAAATAATCAGAAAATGCAGAGACAAAGAATAAAAAATTTAACCTCATTTCTGTATTGAACAAATTTACGCGGACGTTCAAATGCCGTTCAAAGCGAGTTACTTTTGGTGACGTTTTTTTTCCCCAATGCCAATACTTTATTTTCAGCCGTGCGCATTTGAAAAAATATTATAATGTCTAATTACGGTGCGCACATTTTCGTGTACGCTTCATAATTTGAGCTGTGTAGTACAAAGAATTGTCATTTTCTTTACTGTTACTTTCTATATATTAGATAGACACGTAAACATATTTAATTACAACTGCCACACGATGCATTAGATTTAATTGTTTACACGTTTAAATTTAATTGCGAATTTGTTTTAATTATTTTCTGTTCCATAACTCGACATTTAATGAAAAACCTATTTATGTAATAATTGTGTCAGTATTTTTTTCAAGGCTTCATTTTTAGCGGTGCACGTTTTAAAATCTTTTATCGCCTGATTACTGTGCGCACATTTTCGTGTACGCATCTTAAATTTAGCTGTGTCCTATTAATATAACATTTATATTTTGTTTGTCTTTTACATAAGCTGTTGTCTTTTACATAACCTATACACTTATACTATTTAAACTTAGGCTACCGGACTTATTAACATAAGTAGATTAAACTAAATAAAGTGATCCTGAAAACGCTTAATTATTTTGTATTGCGAATTGAATATGTTATGTTCATTCCTTTGATGATGGATTAACATAGGCCATTTTTAAAATCGATTATTGTGATGGTTTCACATGCATTTTTAACATAAAATTGATTTGTTTTGTTTGTTTTTTTTAAAATTAGGAATATAGCCTAATTTTTTTTATTTATCTTTATTATCTTTATCTCATAGACGCTGTTGCAAATATTGTATTAATTACAATTGTGTTACATTGCAGTGTCGTAAATATATAAGAGCTTTTTTAGTGACGACAGTGGCAGAGATCTTTTGGAAAAATGTCAACAAAGCAGTGGCCTTTTTTTAATGGATACAAACAAACAAACATAAAAATATCAACTGAGCTTTATATATTACATATGCGTTTAAATTATTTTATTTCAATTATTTTCACGATGCATTGTATTAATATTTTACATGCAATGAATAAAATTGGGATTTTTAAAAATTTAATTCATAACTCGACATTTAATTAAAAACCATAGATGTAGCGAGTTTATTTTATGTTGAAAGTGATGGCCTATGTCAAATAAACGTACACTTTAAAACTGTTTACTTAAGCTTTATATACACTATACATTATAAACTTTCGCTACCGAACGTATTAACAAAAGTTGACTAAATTTAATGAAGTGATCCTGAAAACGCTTAATTAATATGAATTGCGAATTGAATATGTTTTTATGTTCATTCCTTTGTATTCAGAATAGCATAGGCCATTTCTAAAATTGCCTTTTAATCATTTTTAAGATGCGCTTATTAACAGACGGTTGAATCTTTTTTTTTAATGTATTTTATTTTTCAGATATAAAATCTGGTGTGTGTGTGTGTGCATTGAATATAATTTACAAAATATGATGCCTTATCCGAAATAGGGAACAAAAAAAAAGATTCCTTTTTGAAATTATACACATTGCTTATAAACCGTAAATATAAATCGTAAAATATAGAGACATAAAAATGTTAAATATTATTTCCCTGTTTAGACAATTATGAATACGTCAAAATGAAGAGTTATTTTGGTCCAGTACATTTACTTTATAACAAGACTTTATTTTATGCGGCCAGCTTTCTATATGTCTAAATATGGTGTGCACATTTTTTATATCATTTTAATACGACCGTTTTTTTTTAAAATAGTATTTTAGAAAGTACATTTATAATTTTGTTTATTTGCGCTATGAGTCAATTAGCTTTTGCCTTTTAAAGGGATAGTGCCACATGTTCTTTATCTCATAGACGTGGTTACAAATATTATATAACTTACAATTGTGATACGATGCAGTTTCGTAATTATATATTAAATTTTTGAGTGACGAGGGTGGTAGAGCTCTTTCGGAAAACATATAAGTTATGTTAATTTTGTACAAGTGGGAATGAAATTGTAAATTTAGTTATTATGGTCGGCAAGAATCATTATTTAATAAGTCATATCTTTTGAATAGTAAGGTTATGTTAAAAGGCACTGCATTAAGTGAAAACAACTCACGCGGTAAAATGGCATATCTCTGTTTCTCATAAGATTTTAACTAAATAGTTGAATCTGAAATTTAACTTGGCAAATAAAAATTGTAATAACCATCACCTAATACTTGGATAAAGGGTCAGCACACTCCCGCTACAAAGTGCGGGTATTTTTCAAGTATATATATATATATATATATATATAAATATTTAAATATGTTTGTGTGTGTATGAATGTCCTTTATAGCTGTCTAAACCATTCACCCGATCGTCATGAAACTTTTCAAGACTGTTGAGTATGCTCCCGGGATGGTAACTATCACTTTTTTCAAAATTTAACACTCATGGGGCGCCGGGGGCCCATATCGTCATGTTTTGCTTATACGAGCTATATAAAAATTAGTTTAAGCTTTAGCTACTGTGTAAATTATTGGATCTTAACCAAAATGTGTATATGACAACTTGATAGCCAATATTAAAATACTATAGGGCACTAAACTGCTAATATTCATTCCTTTGGGGCTGGGGGCCCAAAAATTCACATTTTTTAAGCGTTTAAGATTTTATTCACCATTCAGTCATTAACAATCTTGACAAATTATGACACATGTATCAATTATTATACTAATTGAAATGAACAGATGTTTTGAACTTTATATCTTGCCCAGAATGGGCCCTGGGACCCTTAATGTCGTTTTTATCTTATATGAGCTATATAAAAAATAGTTTCTACGTTAGCTACTTAGTAAATGAATAGATCTTCACCAAACTTTGCACACAAAAACTTGGTAGCCTATATTAAAATACTATAGACACTGCACTTCTAATGCCAATATCTTCGTGGCCGGGGCCCCAAATATCTTTTTTCGTATATGTTTAAGATATTTTTCCTATTTACTTTTTAAAGAGCTTGAGAAATATAGCCACAATAAAAATGAACTAAAATGAACAGGTTTTTGAAATTGACCTCTTGCACCGAATGGGCCAGGGCCCCTTAATGCTATTTTCCCCCTATTGTAGGTATATAAAAAGTAGTTTAAGAGTTAGATATTGAGAAAAAAACTGGATTTTGACAAAACTTAGAATATAAAAACTTAAGAGCCTATATTACTATAGGGCACTGAACTCTTAATTTCCATTCCTTCGAAAAAGTCTTTTTACTGAACTTTAATCATTGTATTCCCTATTCAATTTTACACGATATTGAGGAATATATATTGAGTACAATAGATAAAAACAACATTAAGGGCCCCAGGGCCCATTCTGGGCAAGATATAAAGTTCAAAACACCTGTTAATTTCAATTTGTATAATAATGGATACATGTGTCATTATTTGTCAAGATTGTTAATGACTGAATAGTGAATAAAATCTTAAACGTTTAAGAAATGAGTACAATGGCAATAAAAAAAACTATAATATCACTCATTTTGGGGCCGGGGCCCTTAATATCGTTTCTTCTTTTGTACGCTATTTAATTAATAATTTATTTATCCGTTTGCTATGAAACTTGGATTTTTTTTCACACTTCCACGAAGATTTCTTCAGAATTATTTTTAAACATACCACTCATTGGTTTCTTTAAATTTATTCCTTTTTACTTTGATCGTTGCAACGCACGACGGGTCTACTAGTAGTATATAAATATGAAACACTCTTGATTTAAATACTTGAGACATTTAAAAAAAAATAAAACAAAACAAAAATAGGATACAATTCTAAAATATTTTAAACTATTTCAAACAATTTTTCAATTGCAACACACAGAAAAAAAATCAAATATGTCACTTCTAATAATGGTAATAGTATTAGTCTAACTAGCATTAATGACATTATAAAAGAAGGCTAGGATGCATGATGTTGCATTTCGTCGAAAAACCTTTTTTTTCCCAACTTCAAATACGCAAATTTTAACAGAGAAATAGTTATGAGTATTCACTTCAGCGATACAAAAATATTTCTATTTGTATCGTATATACTTAAAATATCTCTAATGCCCCGTGTTTAAAAATGTAGGTCCAATACAGTATATCTATGTAGTTATATAACAATGCTGCAATACTTTGTGTTGGCTCCAATATTCGTTTAGCAAAGTTTTTATCGCGATTAATAAATTTGTTGCATTTCTGCAACATTATGTATATATGGGTTTACATTTAAAAGAAGAAAATAATAGGATAAATTAATCAATCGAAATGTAATGAAGTCATAAGAAAATGTTTTTCAAGTTACAGTGTAGATTTTCAACATTATTTGGGGTTCGTCATTTTTTGTAACTTCCTCTTTGTGCTTTGCATCACCTGTAAACAAACTCCTCAACGTCACCCGGAACTGCTTGCACATACCGCAGTAGATGAAAAACTTGAGTGGTAAGCTGAGCAGGATGAAGAGGTTCAAGAAAAGAGATAACAACTGAAAAAAATTAAGAATAAAATTAATTAATTATATTTTAAATAAAATATTTAAATATTAAAAATTAATAAATCAATTAAATGAAATAATTACTATCAAATGTGAAGACATAAAAGTTATTAAATTGTACTACGAGTTGTTTTCTGATCATTTGGCAATTGGAATATTTCTCGGCCAGAAATTGTAATAAAAATTAATAATGTTTCTCTTGTTATTTAAGATAGTATAACTGTTTTTCATCATAAAAAAAGCATTAAGCTTTCGTCTGCAAAATTTTTGGGTATACATAATGTGTACGAAAACTTTTTCTCAATCCAACCCTCTAAACAGCTCATTCACGTAACGAAAGATTAAGAAAGACATTTTAATGTTTTCCCAAAATGAATATTCGGATATTTGGGTTATACATCTTAATAAAATATCCCTATTGCATGAACGGATAGTCTTTAATATAATTTCGCCCTAAAATGCCAAAGCCTAGACGTCCGTTAACTTCTTTTCATGTCATAACTCTTGATCTAGTCTTAAATAATAAATTATCCGTAAATATGAACTGGGTTAAAGGTTATTTCCAATTAAATCGTCTAGACCAAAAATGTGCCCTCGTTCTGGATTTTTTCCAGATCTTGAAAGTGTATTGGTGAAAATAATTTTCACTTAGCCAAGGCGTACTAGGAGATTTTGTTACTAGCACAAGGCGAAGCCACCTCGTGGCACCCAGAGGACCTGGAAACAAGTCAGGTCTTCAGAGAGACTCGAAAATTCATTTATTTAATTACGGTACGATCGATCGATCTGAAATTTTGATAGTACGCATTGTTAAACAAAAAAGGCTATTTGCAAAAATTTCAGGTAGATGAAATCTCGGGAAGTGGGTCATTTTTTACATTTGTTTAGTCAGACAAGATGGTGAAGTTAATATAAATTGTTTGTTTTTTAAAAACTAGTTTCCATTGGTAACATAAGAAATTCATACATTAATGTTATAAAAAATATAATTCTTCTTTACATTTAGAAATATGTTATGAATTTACTTTTAAATTCTTCAAATTTTAACTTTAAACGTAATTTTAAAAATACACAACTTGAACTTTTAAGCAACAAAAAAATATTTAACAACACCAACAATCATTCGCCCCAAAAGTCTTTTAATGACATAAAAACAATGAAAGCTAGAAATTCAAACACGGAATGATTTCGTAGGCTTTGAATCTCCAGATTAGCATCCAATTATTAAGTCATTAGTTAAAAGGCAATATATGTTTGTGAAAAAAAAGATAACTTAATTCAAAGTATTATATATCTGATTTTCTACTTTTTCTTAATGTTCATAACAGGACGTAAATAAATATGTCTTTAGTGTTTCAGATGCGATTTTAGAGACATATTCTTTTCAACTTCGTATCTTAGTGGGTTGGATACTCTGACGGAACTGTTTTACTAGTTTCAACTTATTTTTCATGCAAAGTTTTAATCATTACTTTAAACAATATGAATTTCAAAGCATTGCGATCAAATGAAAGCAACTTATTAAATATTAAAAAACAAGCAACTTACTTTCGTATGATTGCATTTTTGTAATTTATTTTCTTTTTTATGTAAAATATATATTTTAAATGGTAAAATATTCTTTCACACTTCTAGCATGATAAATATCATTTTTTTCTGAATTATTGTATCCTTGATGAAAGGTTTAAATATTTAAAAAAATCACCTACTCTAAAATTCATTTACGATTTCATTTTGTTCTTTATTGTAAATGGACAAATTAGATGAGAAAATAATCTAGTACGAGAGAACTTACTTACTGCAAATATTTCCGGTGGAAACATAACAATATCTAACGTCTCGTCGACAACCAGTAGAGTCATATAAACAGCAACGGGAAACTCAACAAGCAGAGACAAAACTACGACTGCGACCAACATTATCGTGGTTGAGTTGGTTTCTTTCAACTGCTGACTCTCACTCGTCACGTGCTGTCTTAGCACGTGAATGCGCCTCTTCATCGCCTTCCTCATGGTGAAGATGAGTAGCGTGTTTAACACAGCGAGAGTCACGCAAGGTATCAGTTTGATGAAAACGATCCTGATCCAGTAGTAGATGCTGAGCAAAATTATGTTGTTGGCCGCAAACCAAGGGTTCCATCTTCTGACGCAGGCCGAGACCATGACGCTGGGGTTGAGTCGTGACCTCCGACGTGTTTCGATGTAATGGTTTTCGAAGAATATCGGCATTTGGAAGAACGTAGCAAAGAAGTAGATGGCGCTGGTAGCGTAGCTGACATTGCGCATCGTGCACCAGGTCCGGGCCTTGAAGGGGTGGCACACGACGATGTACCGCTGGATGGCCAGTGTCGTTGTCAACCAGATGGACGCCATGTGGAAGATGTAGGGGAAGTTAACCTCCAGCACGTCGATTGCGTAGCACCACTTGTAAGGTATCCACTCGTGAACCCTCTCCATGGCGTAGAAGTAAATGTACACAGGCAACAAAACAAGAACGGTCAAAGTGTCAGAGAGTGCAATAAGAACAATGATTGCATTGATTGGAGAGCGCATGTGCGGTTTAAGCGAAACAATACACACCAGAGAGTTATTTATAATGGTCAGTAGATTAATTACTGGAGATATATATCCTTTAATTGGAACTGAGAACCTTTTGGGGAAAAAAAAGCAAAGACCGAAAGACAAGTTAATTTTTTTATATTACATTTTTATTTGTGTATTAAATATGAATTGCAAAGCGCAAAATCAAACATAAATTTAAAAGTACAAGCATCTGAGCATCGTATCATTTCGGGAACATGATGAGAGTTAATTTAACTTAAGGGAATTTGAAAATAAAAAACATTATCATACTAAAGTATGCAGTAGGTTTATTAGGTTATTATATAAAGTAGCGTTCATGATTATTGCAAAACTAAAAAATGTGTTTTTCATTTTCGCTCATATTTTATTTCAAATGTGTGATTTGCAGTATGGTAAAGGCTAATTTAGCTCAATTACAAGCAAAGAATCTCAAAAATAAATTTTCCTTTCACCGTATACCTTTGTTGTTTTTTTTAAAATCATTTTACGCAGGTATTCACGATAAGCACTAACCTAAAATTTCCCTTTAAATTAAACCCCCAAAAAATCCTCAATGATTACCTTAAACCTTATCAAATTCATCAATTCAGAATATTTTATAAACAAGGGTTTCATACTTGAGACGATTTCAACTGGCCAGTTCAGGCCATTTTACACCAATGTTATCATACTTGATAAGAATTAAAGTCTTAATGGTATTAAAGTGTCTCTTTTAAAACTCACCCCATGTCTGAGCTTAATAAATAGGCAGATTCAGTTGTACAGTTCCCGTAGCTGCTAGCGTTTATGTCCGAGGACACGTTTGTAGCCAGGTAGCTGAGAAAGGATGTCCGCTGGTGGTCCTCCACGGTGACGTTGCACAGAAACGTCAGACAGATCCACAGAGCGTCGAACGTTTCGTTTTCTAACGACAGGTCTATGCATTCTGCCATGCACAGCACAGTGCATGTCGCGGCCATGAGAAGAGTGCGTCTGTCCTCTGCTTCGAACTTAGATTGAACTTTTTTTTTGATGGAGTCAGAGACTTGATGATTTGGTTTTATAAAATGAAATCAGTTGTTGGGTTTTTTGTGTGTGTTGTTGTTGTTTTTGTTTTTATGTTGTTGCTGTTTTGGTTGTATTTTCAAAACCTTTTAATACATTTTTATTAGGGTATTAGGTAATATGTTTAAATCAGCACTTAAAAGCGATTTATCGGTAACCTTTCAAAACACAAATTATATAAGGTGGGCACTTCATCTCAGCAGAATCATTTATAAAAAATAAATTCTGAATGATTATATTAAGTAGATTCATTTATAAAATTTTGAAAATTAATATTTACTCTGATGCTGCCTTGAATTAGTTAATCTGGTGCTCCTTAGGACTAAGTGATGTTGACCTGACTTAGTTAATCCGGTGCATACTTGACTTAGTGACACATATTAGTTAATTTAGTTAACTCAATGTCTACTTGTCTTAACAGGTGCTGATAACATCGGTTCGTTTATTTGAAACTTATTTTATTAATTAAATCAGATACTGTCTTGTCTTAGGTGTGATACACTTAAGACAGAAATCATATTTACTTTTATTAAATGTAACATTAGTTCAACTACATTGGGCAGAGTAGTGGAGATAGAAAAACATCATAACAGTTAAGAAATTAGAAGGCGAATGAAAAAAGTCAAAGTGATGTTAAAAGAAGGACAAGAGAAATGCAGTAGATTCATGTCGGTCTTTCAATTTTTTTGAAATATAAAATCTAAATATTATAATTTTTAGGCGTTATATATAGTGGAAATAGTTATTGTTAAAATTATATCTCATTAGAACAGCACTGAGAGAGGGGAGATATTTTTTGCTGCTATGGACACTGACCAAGGTGTGTCAAAAAAGAATAAATTTCCAAAACATAAAAGCTAAGCACAGTCATTCTCTACGTAGTAATAATCTATAATTATATCTGTACTTGAATGTAACTACACAATCATGATCATTCGGCTATAAATTCATTGTTCTGCTTTTAAAACAAATTCATCTAAATCTTCGATAGAATTTTGAATTCACTCGTTTGATTTGGTATAATTTTTATTGCATTTTTCCATAATTTTCAAAATACAATGTATTTGTCATTATATCCCCTTACCTGGAAGATTACAACAATGTTTTAGTACACTTCATTGTGAAAATGTCTTCATTAATTCCCTCCTGCCAAACCGCAAGTTCACATTTAAAAAAAGCATTACACGAATCATTACAATGTTTAATGATTCCACCACTTAAGTCTCGAGGGAGGTAACAGTTCCGCTAGTTTCTTCTCAATCATTGACCATTAAAATCAAATATTCCTTGTTGTCAATGACAAACTTTGTTATTGTCCGAAAAGAAGGTTCGTACTAATAGGTTTAAATTGGAAAAGTGGCTATGGAACATGGGATAAAATACATGCTAAATGATTAGAAGGAAGAAAAACATGCATAGTTGTATTCATCAACCTTTGCATTGGTGTATTCACATGACAGTAATTACTAAGTAGAAGAAATCATTGTTATACCAAGCGTATTTTTAACTAAGAAAACAACGATGTGTATAATTAAACAAACCACCATGTTATTTTGTTAATTGTTTTTTTAATGATTGTTTTTGTTTGAATTTCATTTTACAAACCAAATAACATTTCACCTCAAAGAAATGTGTGGAATAACCATATGTCGCAGACATACTGATGGATAATTGAGTTTGTTACTTGAAAAAAAAACACTACCAGCATTCTATCAAATGCTTTGATGCACTTCAAACAAATTAAATAAATATTGTATAAGCCAACCAATGTTACTGGAGAAAAACTAATTCGGTTGACATCGATGCCACAAGTAATTGTTCACTTGTCAGGGTATTCTATCAGTTCAAGCGTGTAGGCCAGGGGTTCAAAACTTTTTGCAAAGAGAAAAATCAAATCTCATTTACACATTGAGCGACGTTCAAAACGAAATATTTTTGGTGCCGTTTTTCTCCAAGAGTTTATTTGCGCTTTGGGATTTGTTGTCAAAAACATTGTTTTGACGGGTTATTTAAATATAACGTATATTATTTTTGACGTGATACACATGTATGGACGGTCGAGGCGGCGGGTCTCTCGACAAACCGCGGTGGAGGGGATCTAGGGTCTCGCGACAGACCGCAGTGTTGGGGGGGGGTAGGGTATCTGGACAAATCGCGATGTGGGGTGATGGGATGTAGGGTCTCTGGAAAGACTACGGTGTGGGGGATAGGGTCTCTGGACAGACCGCGATGTGGAGGGGGAGGTACGGTCTCTGGACAGATGGGGTTGAATACGTTTGTAATGTCCTACCATGAACTTCACAGATCACGCTACACTTATTCCTGCCATTGAAATAGTCTGAACTTAATACACTGTAAAAAATGAAGACTATCCACTTGACTTAATAAACGTGTTGCTAGTTTAGTTATATTTTATTAAGTCAAGCACTTAATTCCAATAACTCATACATACAATAAATTATGCTACAGTAATTAAAACAATACATATGCAATACTATTGGTATTGAGTTGGCATAAATACATACATATATACAATTTTTAACACATTTGAGGATACGTTTTGCAAAAAACTTTTAAGTCATTCTATAGAGTTTTATTTTAGAAAAATGTATTATCTAAAAGAGTGTGATTTCTAAATTCTAGAAGTTTTGTTCATTATGGACTTACATAACTTGTTAAATTTATAATTTTCGCCCTATAAAATTTTCAGTTTTCAGCTAGCATGTTTTGAAAGTATTTATTCATTTTTTTCACTTTTGACGGCCTAACTTATTTGCTAAAAAATATTCATTATTTTTTATAACATTATTACCTTTAATTTATGACACACTACCAAACATAAAGTAAAACAAAACAAAACAAAAAGAACATAATATTTTCAGAAAGTTACTATATTTAATTGAATAAACGTCTTCAGTTTATCACATTGGTAAGTTTATTTAGCTAAAAGGTGTGAAAAATCATTAATTGAAGGTAGGATGCCTTCTAAAATTGCAATGACAATTAATTGCAATTGTTTACAAGTCCTTGTCTTTTAATCCATAATGTTTTATATATTGTGGGTGATGCGGCACTGATAGCACACATAGAAACTGGTGTGCCACAACTCGTGTCAGTCGTCCCAAATGTCTGGAAAGAATGCAGTCTGCAAATCAGCTTTAAAAAAAACACCATTGCCCATGACACATGTTCTTCCCCTACCATCAATATCGACAATGAAAACTCGGAGGATGTGGACAGCTTCACCTACTTGGGGTCCTAGGTCTCCAATACACTGTTCATTGAGGACGAAATAAACAGTAGATATGGCAGCGCAGCTGCAACAATGGCTGAACTAAATAAACGGGTTTTGCAAAACACCAAGCTAACGGAAGAAAATGTGTGTATGTTGAGCATTCGTCATCAGTACGCTGCTATACGGGAGCGAGACATGGAGCACTTATGCATCCCACGAACGCAAGCTTCACAGCGTCCATTTGACGTGCCTGCGTCGCATCATTGGCATTAAATGGAAGTACAAAGTGCCAAATAGTGAAGTCCTGAAGCATATTCTCAATCCTTAGTGAAATGTGTCTAAGATGACAAATACATGTAGAAAGAACTATACTGGGTCGCATCCCCAAAAACCTCTTATATGGAGAACTGGGATTCAATATCTCATTTGAACATTCCATTACCAGACTTCTATTCCAGCATTTTAACTAATAAATAACGGTACTAAAAATATGTTTTTCAACGTTAAAAATTAAAAGGGAACACAAGGAAACCAATTTTATTTTTATAGCAAAATAATGATTACATCCATCTAATATATAAAGATGAAAGTTTGTGTGTTTGTTTGTTTGTGTGTTTGTTTGTTACCAATGGAAATCCACACCGTTGGACCCAGGATGCTGAAATTTTGCATGGGGCTCTCATTCGACCCTAGACAGGTCGTAGGCTATGTTTCAACCCCAGGTGACCACCCCTAGGGTAAGGGGGCCCATAATCAGAAAATGTAGAGCCAAATAAAGACAAAATAAATTCTCATTTCGATATTGAACAGCTTCATGCGGGCATTCAAAACGAGTTCATTTTGGTACGTTATTTTTTACAATACTTTATTTTTAGCTGTGCGCTTTCAAAAATCTTTTATTGTCAAATTACGGTGCGCACCTTTTCGTGTACGCATCTAAAAGTGAGCAGTGTAATTTTATTATAATAACATTCATATTTGTTTTGGCCTTGCGGTACAAAACAGTGGCCTTTTATACAAATACTTTCTTGATATTATAGATCTGTTAACACTATTTCATTACATTTGTCACACGATGTATGGTATTTATTTTTAAATTAAGAGTTTTATTATGTTGTTTCTAATGACTCAAATTTTAATTTAAACAAATACTAATTATGTGAGGGTATTTTATGTGGAAAGAAATTGCCCAAGTCAAAAAATCTTAATCGTAATTTAGAGGAACTATACGTTTGTTTTTCTTAAAATTTGTTGCGTGTTCTATATTAATTTTTCTTGCTTATTTTACTTGCTCAATCCCTTAAATTTAATTATTAAAGTTAATCATCAATGAATATTACATGCATATAAAAGCCTACGACCAATGCTGAGTTTTTTTTAATTACATAAGCTCTATAAATTTACAATTTAAACCTTTCTACCGGACTTATAAACATAAGCATATTAAACTCAATACAAGTGAACCTATAAGCAATTAATTAAGTTGGGCGGCGAATTGAATATGCCATGGTCATTACGCTGTTGCGGAATAACAAAAGCCATTTTAAAAATAGATGTTTAGTCAAACATAGCATCTTTTTTTCCTATTTCGTAAATAATTTATTTATTTTTCAGAAACTAAATCTGGTGTTTGAAATATAATTTACAAACTATGATGTCCCATCGGGAAACATGGTCCAAAACATACTTGAATTCCTTTTTAAAATTATACCTATTACATAAAAGCCGCAAATTTAAATCGTATAACATAGAGACAAATATAAAAAGCATTATATATCATTTCCATATTAAAACACTAATAAATAAAGACTATCAAAAAGTATACAATTTATTTTTGGAGCAGTACTGCATTACAAGACTTCATTTTAAGCGCCCGCCTTTAAATTGACTAAAAACGGTGCGAAAATTTTATTGCAAGCTTTTTAAATAAGACTGATTTAGTTTCTTCAAACTCTTTTAGAAACTTCATTACATTTACTAATGAAGTTTCAAAAAGAATTTAAAGAAACTAACTCAGTCTTATTTAAAAAGCTTGCAATAAAAAAAATGACTTAAAAAGGCATTAATTTAATTTAAAATCCTGCAAACAAACATTCTTCATTGCTATAGATTCAACGTATCAAGAGATTACATTTGGAATGAAACTCGTGTAGTCTTTAATGCGCTGATAAAACATAAAAGAAAAAAAGTAAAATGACCCATCGGGAAACATGGTCCAAAACATACTTGAATTCCTTTTTAAAATTATACCTATTACATAAAAGCCGTAAATTTAAAACGTAAAACATAGAGACAAATATATAAAAGCATTATATATCATTTCCATATTAAAACACTAATTAATAAAAACTATAAACAAGTATAAAATTTATTTTTGGAGCAGTACTGCATTATAAGACTTCATTTTAAGCGCCCACCTTTAAATCAACTTTCATTGACTAAAAATTGACTATAATTTTTTCACTTTTGTCCCTTTCTACAAAACGGTCCCATTTAGCGATGGATTCCAAAATCTTATATGTTGCTGTTTCACCAAGGGATTCAATTCTTTTTTGATTCCCGTTTTCAGATAAGACATTATATTTTGTAAAAAAAAATTCCTGTTTTTGTTTCTGGAAATTAGATAAAGGGAGATTTTTACTCATTACTTTTAGTTCAGAGTTCAGTCGTGCTTAATTGTTTTTAGTATGATTCGTAAATTTTACAGACTTTTAGTCAAATGGGAAGTTGGACCATTAGTGAGAGGGGGCTTAGGCTTTTATTAGTATAGAAAAGAGGAGGGCACTAAATGAAGTTAATCAAGAGAAATACAAAAAAATAAGAAGAAAGTAAATCGTTGCATACACATACATACTTAACAAATAACTATTTGAATATTTTCAACAACATAATAAAACTTGCTCATTACTATAAACTTACTTATTAAAGTTAAGAATCAATGATCTTGACATGCATATAAAGGCCTAGGACCTATGTTGTCATTTCATGTTTACATAATTTTATGTTTACATAAGCTAAACAAATTAACTATTTAAACTTTAGCTAACGAACTTATTAAGAAAGTCATTAAACTTAACACAAGTGAACCTAAAGATCACTAATTCCGTGTAGTTAGAAGCATAAAAATCTGGGTGGTTGTTAAGTACACTTCCGTGGTGGTAACGAGCAAAAAAAATATTTAAATATCAATTTTCATATAGCCCATATAATGAAAAAAACGTCTTTGTGCCCCCGGCCCCCATGACTGAATTGCAACTTTTTTACGCAAATGATCGTCGTGAGAGGCTACTCAACAACTTCCCAAAGTTTCATGCTTCTACCTACACGCGAAGTTGGAGAATTCAATTAGTGATGAGTCAGTTTTTTATATAAGAAAAAAACTACATAGCCTATGACCTGTCCCGGGTCAAATGAGGGTCCCATGCAAAATTTCAGCACCTAGGTCCAACGGTGTGGCATTCTATGAGTAACACAACAAACAAAAGAAATAAACAAACAAACTTTCATCTTTATATATTAGATGGGGTTTTCCCGCTTTGGGAATGTCAATGTTTGACTGTTGCACAGTGCGCACTATTTTGACACATGCTTGGTGTGACGTAGTTTGGTGTGGGATGACGTCAATAGAGAGATATGCTAGAGGGACGATTTTGTAGCGGAGAGCACGCACAGTGTTGTTATTATTTTGCCTTGAAGGATTTCTTTGTTCAATTAAAATATTGATTCTTCTGATGGTGTTTTTACTTATTGAGTTGAAGCCTTGTGAGTCATAAAAATCATTAGAACTTGACATTCTTAAGAAGAACAAATGAAATTAATCTCTTTAGAATGTGTTTTTTAAGATTTTACAATAACTAACCTTACCTAACCAAACTTGAAGTAGTAAACAAGTTTATATATTAGCCTTTCTAATACCTTTCAGCCATTTAGTGGTGTTAATAGAATACATTAAATTCATCTGTTCATTGATGTTAAGAAGGATGAATTAAATACATATATTTATTGATCCGGTGAAGGTTAAATTAAATTAATCTCTTCTGAATATTTTTTTTGGATCTTATAATCAATACAAAATATCACTAAACAAATTATATATCCATAACTTAAATTAACACTTCACCTGTTTTACAAATGTCCAAACACAATTGATGTGTCCGAATTAAACAAATAGTCATGGGGTAGCAAAATTTAAACTAATTTAATAATTTACTTATAAGTTACTTATTTATCTAAGTTACTTATAAGTTTATTGATGCTAAAAGGGGGGGGGGAACCTTCAGTATGGTATTTAAGAAGAAAGTTTAACAAAGGGAAATACTTAAAAGCAGTTGTACACTAAAACAATATATAAGCTATTATGTTCCAATCTTTCTTCAGAGAAATCATGCCCCCAAAAAGAAAAACTCAATTAGGTCGTGTTTCTAAAACGGCAAAGAAGCAAGCCTTACATAGAGAAAATGAAACGAATGAACAAACACAGGCAAGACTTGCTGTTGAGAGAGAAAGAGTTTCAATCAGAAGAGCTAATGAAACCAGTGAACAAACACAGGCAAGACTTGATGATGAGAGAGAAAGAGGTTCCATAAGAAGAGCTAATGAAACCAGTGAACAAACACAGGCAAGACTTGATGATAAGAGAGAAAGAGTTTCAATCAGAAGAGCTAATGAAACCAGTGAACAAACACAGGCAAGACTTGATGATGAGAGAGAAAGAGTTTCAATCAGAAGAGCTAATGAAAACAGTGAACAAACACAGGCAAGACTTGATGATGAGAGAGAAAGAGTTTCAATCAGAAGAGCTAATGAAACCAGTGAACAAACACAGGCAAGACTTGATGATGAGAGAGAAAGAGTTTCAATCAGAAGAGCTAATGAAACCAATAAACAAACACAGCAAGACTTGATGAAAAAAGAGTCAGATCTTCAATGAGAAGAGCAAATGAAACAAATTAACAAACCCAAATAAGACTTGCAGACCAGAGAAATGGAAATTTAAACAGAAGAAGAAATGAAATGCAGCAAGACCTAAAAGGTGCTGCTCATCAATATGACCCAGATATTCCATACCATCAACATGAAAAGGTCAACATTGGTGAGATGAACTTGATCTGCAAGCATTGCAGTGCATTTAAATGGAAAGATGAGCACCCTGGAATGTGCTGTTCAAATGGCAAAGTTAAACTAGAGACTCTGCAACATCCACCTGAGCCACTTGATCATTTGCTTCAAGGTGTATCTCAAACGTCTAAACGCTTCCTAGCCAACATCAGAAAATACAACTCATGCTTTCAAATGACATCTTTTGGTGCCAGCAAAGAAATTCGTGAACAAGGATTCATGCCAACATTTAAAGTTCAAGGCCAAATTTATCACAGGGCTGGATCTCTGCTGCCAGCTGAAGGCGAACCTCAGTTTCTGCAGATCTATTTCATGGGAGACCAAGCTAGAGAAGTCCAACAAAGATGTGCAAACTTTCCAGACTTGCAACAAAATGTTGTTTTGGAGTTGCAAGAACTCCTACATGCAAACAATGCCTACCTTCAAATTTTCAAGACAGCTCTAGAAAGAATGCCAACTGATGAATACAAAGTTGTGATACGAGCTGACAAAGCACCAAGACATGAACACCAAAGGCGGTTCAATGTACCAACATTTGATGAAGTGGCCATTGTCATGGTAGGAAATGAATTTGACAGACGTGACATTGTCCTTCAAAAGCGAAACAACCTTCTCCAAAGAGTTGCAGAAACTCATCGCTCTTATGATGCTCTGCAATACCCCCTAATGTTTTGGCAAGGTGAAGATGGGTACTCCTTTGGCATTCCTCAGACAAACCCAGACACGGGAAACAATGTTTTGGGTAAAAAGGTTACAGCAATGGACTTTTATGCATATCGAATCATGATTCGCAGTGGTGAAGATAACCATCTCTTGAAATTTAGACAGCTGTTCCATCAATTCATCGTAGATATGTACGCGAAAATTGAAAGTGAACGCTTGCTCTACATCCGTCTAAATCAAAAGAAGCTGAGAGTTGAAGACTACATTCACCTCAGAGATGCCATTGCAAATGATGCCAATCCAAATGATCTGGGGAAAATGGTTATCTTGCCAGCAACATTTACAGGAAGTCCAAGACACATGCATGAGTACACTCAAGATGCTATGACTTATGTCAGAAATTATGGAAGGCCAGATTTGTTTATCACCTTTACATGCAATCCACTATGGCAAGAAATTCAGGCTCATCTTTTACCTGGCCAATCAGCAGTGGATCGACATGATTTGGTTGCTAGAGTCTTCAAACGAAAACTATCAAAATTAATGGGAGTCATTACAAAAAGTCATGTCTATGGTGAAACGAGATGCTGGATGTACTCAATTGAATGGCAGAAGAGAGGCTTACCCCATGCACACATCCTAATCTGGCTGATGAAAAAATTACGACCTAATCAAATTGACAATGTAATCTCAGCAGAAATACCAAACTCTACACAAGATAATTTTTTGTTTGAAATTGTTGTGAAAAATATGCTGCATGGACCCTGTGGAAACTTGAACAGAAACTCTGCTTGCATGGTTGATGGGAAATGCTCAAAAAAATATCCAAGGAATTTGATACAAGAAACTAAAACTGGTGAAGATGGCTATCCTGTGTACAGACGCCGTAAACCAGGAGATGGTGGTTTTACTGCAAAAATCAAAATGAAGGTTGGTTCAACATATCAAGAAATAGAAATGGACAACAGATGGGTGGTTCCCTACACTCCAATTTTGACAAAAATGTTTCAAGCTCACATAAATGTCGAATCTTGCCAATCTGTCAAGGCCATCAAATACATCTGCAAGTACGTCAATAAAGGAAGTGACCAGGCCGTTTTTGGTCTTGAAGGAAACCAAGAGAATCCAGATGAGGTGCAAAAATTTCTAATGGGTCGTTACATCAGCAGTAATGAAGCAGTCTGGAGAATTTTGAATTTCCAAATTCATGAACGGTATCCAACAGTTGTTCACTTGAGTGTTCATCTTGAAAATGGGCAAAGAGTATACTTCAACCAAGAAAATATATATCATCAAATTCTGGAGCCACCAAGAACAACTTTGACAGCTTTTTTTCAACTGTGCCAACAAGACGACTTTGCAAAAACCATTCTCTATTGTGTTGGTTCCAAGGTACTATACTTGGAATGCTTCTCAAAATTATTTAAACGCCGAAAACAAGGAGCAGATGTTGAATATCATCCAGGGATAAAATCTTCAGATGCATTGGGACGTGTGTACACCGTTCACCCATCTAATGCAGAATGCTTCTTTTTGAGGATGCTACTTCATGTTGTTAGAGGACCAACATCCTACACTGACTTAAAAACTGTTGATGGTCATGTGTGTGCTACATTTAGGGAAGCTTGCCAAATGCAAGGGCTACTAGAAAACGATCACCATTGGGTCTTGACCATGGAGGAGGCATGTACATCTCAATCACCTACCCGTTTGAGACATCTGTTTTCAATTTTGCTGACAACATGCTCTGTTTCTAATCCACTTGCTCTCTGGGATACATTTAAAACATATTTGAGTGAGGACATTATGTTGCAAACCAAGAGAGAGAATCAAACACTGCTAATTGAGTTCTCTAATGAGATTTACAACAGGTGTCTTATGTTGTTGGAGGATTTGTGTGTATCAATGTCAGGAAGGAACCTTGACCAGTTTGGGTTACCAACGCCTCAAAGAAATGAAAACAATCTTCAGAATAGTGAAATTCTACGAGAACAAAATTATAACACAAATGAATTGATGGCCTATGTCTCAGAAAATCAACCACGTTTAGTTGAGGATCAAAGAGCTGCCTACATTCACATCTTAGAACTGGTTACCTCAAAAAAAGGTGGAATCATATTCCTTGATGCTCCAGGAGGTACAGGTAAAACATTTGTGATCAATTTGCTCTTGGCTACAATCAGACGAGACAAAGGTATTGCTCTAGCCGTTGCTTCTTCTGGCATAGCATCAACATTGCTTGCAGGGGGTAGAACAGCTCATTCTGCCTTCAAGTTACCTTTGAACATGAACCATTCTGAGAATGTAACCTGCAACATATCAAAAGGATCAGGAAAGGCCAAGGTACTAGAACAGTGTTCTCTCATTGTCTGGGATGAGTGTACAATGTCACACAAGCGAGCTCTTGAAGCCTTGAACAACACTCTTCAGGATTTAAAAGGAAACACAAAACTAATGGGAGGAACAGTTGTGGTATTAGCTGGAGATTTTCGACAAACTTTGCCTGTCATTCCAAGGTCAACACCAAGCGATGAGTTGAATGCCTTCCTCAAAGCTTCAACTCTGTGGAAACAGGTCAAGAAAATGACTCTGACCACCAACATGAGAGTCCATTTACATGGAGATAATGCAGCAGGCTACTTCTCACATCAATTGCTTCAACTTGGCGATGGAAAGTGGCAGGTAGACCCAGCATCAGGAACAGTTTCTTTCCCATCAAATTTTTGCACTGTAGCAAAGTCACTTGAAGAGTTGAAACTTGCCGTTTTTCCAAACATCCAAGACCAGTTTAAAAATCCTGATGTGGTTGTGCGAAAGGGCCATTCTTGCTCCAAAGAATTCAAGTGTCAACAGCATCAATTCTCAAATTCACAATTTTCTACCAGGCATTTCAAAAAACTACAAATCTATTGATACGGTTACAGATCCGGCCCAAGCTGTTTACTATCCAACAGAATTTTTGAATTCATTAGATCCTCCTGGCATGCCATCACATAACTTGGAACTTAAAATCGGAGCTCCTATCATACTTCTGAGAAATTTGGATCCCCCCTAAACTATGCAATGGAACACGATTGAGCATCAAGCATCTCTTACCTCGTGTAATAGAAGCCACAATTTTGACAGGCTGCGCCAAAGGAGAAGATGTCTTCATCCAAGAATTCCACTCATACCAACAGATATGCCTTTTGATTTCAAGCGCCTCCAGTTTCCAATCAGGCTTGCATTTGCCATGTCTATCAACAAGGCACAGGGACAGTCTTTAAAAGTGGCAGGCATTGTACTTGAGGAAGCATGCTTTGCCCACGGACAGCTATATGTGGCATGTTCTAGAGTTGGGTCACCAACAAATCTTTTCATTTTTGCACCAGACGGAAAAACCAAAAATATAGTCTATCGACAAGCCTTAATATAAGCAATATATAAATTACATGTACTTATTTTTAATTACATTTCAATTTATTTTTTAAATTGTTTTTCAATGAATGAATTGAAATAATTGTTTTAAAAAATCTGTTGACTATTATTTTAATCGTGCGACGCCGGGTAACCCGGCTAGTTCTTCCTAATTATTGATGGTCTTTGCTGTTATGTCTTTTTAAAACAGCATGCTTTTATTAAACAACATATGCCTACTGATTCGAAAAGTAGTTTATAAAAACTAAATTTAAGGTAAAAGACTCAAACACAGACATACACACACACAGACACCACATAGACACACACAAAAACGGCATCAAAACCTCCAAAACCAATAAATACACACAAACACGTCTCCTACACTGCCACAAACAAACACTACCCATCCAACACCCAAGGCAACAAGCCACCAACACAACCACATTCATGACCATCCCCATTGCAAGGCGTGAGTAAGATGAATTATAATCGTTACCTATAACATTGTTTTTTATATGATGGAAGGTGACAATTAACGAATACTTAAGCCACCATGGTAATCACATATTGGAGTTCATTATATTTAAGGCTGTTGACTTATGTCGTGAATTTATAAATCTATGTGAGTGAATATTCCTTCTTGAGCATTATCAATACGTATTAAATCAAAGCAGAGTGGTACTCATGTTTATTAATGATATTTAGTATCCCTCCCCCCCCCTTTTCCTACTTAGATAACGTTCTTTTTTTTCGACTGAAATAACCACAGTAAAATGTAAATCTTCAATTATTTAAGAGTAATCTTTAGATAAATGTTTTAATTGTTTACAAATCTGTCGCTGACCTCACATGAGTCAAATAAAAACGTATAATGCTAAAATGTTCACGGCATAATGGGATTATTAAAAAAATCAAAATAGTAATAAAAATAATAAGTTATTCGAAATGTACTATCTTAAACAGATAAAATCTAGAGTCTGAGATAGAGAAAATTGGTGTGCGAATAAAAGAAATTATTACCTTCTATCACGTCGCATTTGTTAGCACTTATTCCTTTAGAGAAAACTACAGGTTAATTGCTAATTATTGAAAGTACATGCGTAAATAGCCAGCCCCGACCAGGCCCAACAAATTAAGTGACGCTACAATTAAACACGAATCAATTATTGATTAATTTAACTTGGACAAAACTCTTAATAGTTCTTTTTAAAATTTTTTTCCTAGGTCTTTACAATTGAAAAGAAATTTCTGTGCCTAGCGACATATGATTTTGCTTTTAACAACATAAAAACAAATTGACGAATGTAAGCTATCACAATGGGAACTAAAAGAAAATCCTACATTGCCAAATAAATTATTTCTAATTCCTTGATATGTAAAAAAAATTCTTTATAATCAAGGAAATATTTATTACTATTAAAAAATTATTTTTAAAAACTTTTCTTTAATAAAAATTTTAAAATATTTTTTTTATTAACCACGTTTTATTAACTCGCTTTCGTTCCTGTGTATTTGTCCAAGAACTTTTCAAATCTGCAAACGTAAAATTGAACCACTTCTGATGGTCCTAGAGAGCTCAAAATATTACCACATATAGATATTGGAAGAAAATGCATTGTATCACAATTTCAGATCTATCAAAAGTACCATTATTAAATTATTGAACTTTATAGTTTATCTATAGTCTATATATAAGCATCTGTACCGTCTGCTTTTGTTGTCATCCCTGAGTTCACCCCGTGACCACATAACCGTGTTTTTAAAACGTTGGGCGGGCGCTTGTGAGGTGTTTGGTAAAATAAATAGAGGTAAAAAAAATATTTTTAAAAACCAGGTTGTTATAAGTGGACTAAAAAGAAGAAAATAATTTAAAACGTATAAGTTCAAGTACTTCGATTTAATATGACTAAAAACGTGGGGCGGGCGCTTATGAGGTTTAACATATGCGGTTCACTCATTCTCTCACTTATAGATCTCTTCTAAATTATAAATCATTTTTGAGATGGAACACTGTTGGAATTCGTTTCCTTCTAGTCTCTCCCTGGGGCAAACCACGAATGACGTGTTCTGTTAGTGTTTTTACATTGAATAATTTAATTTCCGCTATTTTTACACTACTGACACAAAGAGGAAAAAATGTACACAGACATTGGGTTCATTATTGTGTTTGTTTTTTTAATTAAAGACTATTTGATTTGCAAGAAGCTAGGTCATACACATTGTTATAACGGCATACACGCGAAGATATTTAAAAAAATGTTTTAAAGGAAAAAAATTATTTAAGAATTATGGTACGAAAATCACATTATTAACAATTTAATAATAAAAATAAATAATATATCTGTAGGTAAGTATCTAAATGATCATCTGTCATGGTCTGTGGACGCAACTGTCTTCTGCATAGAAGGAGCGTCTGCATAGATAAGACAAGACAAATGTGCCTTGGTAACTCCAAAGTTTTCTTTTCTGTATTTATTTACAATAAAAGAAAAGTAAAACACAGATTTCCATATTAGTAGATAAAAATTATTAGCGTTCAAATACAAACAATTTAAAAAAAAGAAATTAAAAAAATAGAAATCACTGTTCATCTGTCAATGAGCAACTATTATTTAATTTGTTTTTCAAGACGATTTTAAAAGCAAGAACTCACTTAGCCTTATAATTACTCTTAAGAATAGCTATAAAGCAAAAAAATCTACGATACTTATTCACATCAAGAGTGGAATTGTTAAAACCACCTAATCCCGTTGCGTTCTTACGTTATCAAATGAGAACACAGTTACAAATCTAATATGGGATGTTGATGTGGAAATATAAAATATCAAGAAAATAAATTAGTGGTAATGTTTTATTATTGTCTCAAAAAATGTTTAATTGACTTAACAATTGGCTGTCTTAAATTTATTTTTAATGTTAAAAGATTCATTTTACAAATACTTTTTTTTAATATACTGGTAACATCTTCCATATAGGTTTGTGTTTTAGAATAAAACGTACGTTCTTTAATTTCATATGGCACACTTTTTTTTTCATCTGGTTTTCTAAAATGAAACGGGCCAAGACAGTTCCCTCTTCTGCGCAAATTCTCTGAAAAAGTTCTTGAATGCAAATGACGATGTCTTAAAATGTCATACACTGTATAAAATATATATTTTAGGTATATTTAAAATTATAACTTTAAAAAAAAATTTGTTTCACATTTTATTTGGCTTACCTCAAACTGACTTTGAACATTAAAAGTAAGTTGTACAGTTTTGTGGTAATTTAATATCATGTAAAAAATATATATCCATATATATATATATATAAATGTGTGTGTGTGTGTGTGTTTAATTTGCAACTTGTTTTACTAACTATACAGATTAGAAAAATGATATTCATATTAATATTAATAGATAATTAACAAGTATTGGGGTAAAAATACAACCTATCTTCAGATTAAGTAATCCACGATATCTAGGTATAATTACGTAACAAATGTCTTCATCAGTTAAAAATTATTTTAAAAAAAATAATAATAATTACTGATTGAAGTCCTATTTACACTCCCATTTATAAAGATATAAATAATAATAATAATTATTATTATTATAAAGCTATAAAGAAACTAAGAAGCGATTTAAGGGCAGTAGAACTTGTACTGCTATTTTACGAAAGCAATGAAGAAAAATGCCCATATATTAGAATAATATTTCTTTTTTTCAGAAAATGGCCTACTGCAGAGCGTGGGTGACAGTTCAAGATTGGTAGATGGAACTGTTTCAGACCCATCAGAAAACCTGCTACAATACAAGGTACAAAGGTATCGTCGATATTATTATTATTACGAACACCTACCAGAGGAGCAAGACTGACTGAGTTGAGAGAACTGAAAAACAAGAAATTGGGATTACCAGGCAGGTTGCAAATGTTCAACATATATACCAATAATTACTTAAACAATCGTGTAAAGGAAATGTAAATAGTACATAATGGCTTAAACTTTGACTTTGTACGGCAGATGCATTAAATAACAGTTAAGTATAAATATAACGTTAGAATGGTTATGTTTCTAACCGTTGGTCTGTCCTCTTTTCCATTCGTATCGATCTCTTGTCTTAGGCGTTATATCAAGATAAGATTCAAAGTTACCTGGAACTATTATTATAAAAGCCAATATTTATTTGCAACGATTTCTAATTTAAAAAAAATATAGAGAGTGTACAGTTTACTGCATTTTGATTTGCTTCATAAATATATTTACGATTAAAAAAATAAAATAAAATAAATACATAACAATAAACAATACAAGACAAACGTTGTTTTATTTATATTTCCTATTTTATATATAATTAACAAGTGTATTAGTAATGGTATTAATTTAAAACAACACAATGAACAAATTTCCATCATCGAAAATATTATTAGAATATATAAGCATTAAAGGTATATTAACGATCATAAACACTTTACCATCCTCATTTGCTGTTGAAAAAAATGGTTTCATAATTTTGTGGTTGTTAAATAATGTTCTTTCTTTTAATTTAATCTTTATTTTTTAAATTTGTTATAATAAGAAATCGTTGTTTACAGCGTGATGTTTAATAGGACGCTAATTTATTTATTTTTACTAATACGTATATTTAATTAATGACGTTTTTATAGGTGTTAAAATGTTTTCATTCTAAACTTGATGAAGCCAAATAAAATGAAAATTTCAAATAACCTGCAATAAATATAATTTCAATAGCAACTATATATAATATACAGATATATAATAAATAACTTTTTTTCAGTTTTACATACTTTTCATGAGTCCATTTTAAAAGTATTGCATAATTTTACTGGGTGCAAACAGTTGAACATTTTCATTTGACAAAAATTAAAATACCTCTTATCGCTGAGTTTCCGAATAATTTGACAGATAGACAGTGACCTTTTATGTAATTTAATTCAATGATGGTTTTACAGAGTTTTATCCTTGACAACCTTAGTATTAAAAGTTTAACACAAATTATATATTATTTTATGCCGTTTTGATGTATAATTTATAGGCACTAACCTATTTAGCTTTCTTTTTATTAATTTACTCCCATCTCCAAAACCAAATGAGACATTTACAAGTATTTAAATTAGTTTTGAATTTTTAATAAAAATGTTTTCATTGTATTGAGAATGTAATATTGGAGGATTTTTGGGGGTTATAAGAATTTAGTATATATGATATCCATGGGAGATTTCATTTTAATCTGAAGCAAATATTTTTCAATACGAAAATTTAGTTCATAATAAATCAGCGTTATTTGAGATGTAGGAGGAAACTGTGAATGGGAGACTAGGTCCTGTAAAATAGTATTTTATTTTTTGACTTAGTGCCAGGCCTAGGGCTCATTGTTCTAGTAATTTAACCTGTGGATGGCATAGCTTTTACTTATATATATGTATATATATATATATATATATATGTATATATATATATATATATATATATATATATATATATATATATATATATATATATATATATTAAAAAGAATATTCGTTTTCACTAAAACATGCATGTTTTATTCTTTTAGAAGTAGCATAGGAATAACGTGTTGCCATCAATTTCAATGCTACCTTATATATTTTTGGGGGGTTAGTTTTTATTAGTCGACGGTACATACATTTTGTAAAACAATTGTATTCACAGTTCACAGATACGCTTGTATTCTCCGAAACTGATAAATAATATAAATCAATATTCTCCGAAGCAAAGCGTAAGGACTTGCGTATTTTGTGTGTTTTTTTTTAAAATGTTTTTTTTAACTTATTACGTTCTTGTTTACAGCAGAGTTTGCTTGTAGTCTCATAGTGAACTCTCATACAACGGGGTTTGAAATGTTAACCAATTTATCTACAGTTGCTGGCAGATTTCCTGCACAAACTGCACTTGAGCTGAGCAAGGATGCAACAAGTCAGTTGGACTCTCGTCTTTTTTGCTGTCTGTATGCAATGGACTTTGGAATATTTGTTTTAAAATATATCTTAATTTATGTGAATAAGTTTTATCCCATTAATAAAAGTGTAGCTCCCGGGCTAAAATTACTTTAGCACAAATAACTAAAAATAATCACAAAAAACGTGCTATTATAAATATTTTAAGATTAAATAATTTTTCTAATCGTGGGCTACGTTAATTCACTATGTACATAAAAACATTTCTCTTATTCTTTTATGATAAATCAAATATTTTACCTTCTCCTCGTAATATTCCAAAACACACAAACACATAGTGTTTGTATTTTCAACACTCGCTATAACGCTAGTTACTTACAATAAAGCTGTTTCAAATACTTGCTCCAGTTTAACTAAACTTGTTTTATGTTATTTTTAGCGATCAATAGTATCCACAGAAAATGTGTGAAATTTAAACACTATAAAAACCGTAGCACATCAACTTGGCTTAACAAAAGTGGAGCATATCATTCTAAATTTTCAAGCGCTTTTTATAGATTTGTCTACTCTAGGAATTTAAAGTTCGGATGGTGTGATATTTTGATGAACTCTTTATTTTGATTTTTTTTTAACTGCTAGCTAGAATACTGATCAATGATTACCTTTAATTTGTACAATAGATCATAAACAAAAATAACATGAGTTATTCCTAACATTATTTTGGGACATCCTTGTGCTTGATGCACATAGATCATTTAAGTTCAGTATTTTCCTTTCAATTATACTTTTTTTCAAACAATTTATTTCACGAATACATTCATGCGGAAAATGTCGTAGGTAACTATAATTGAATAACGAACGAGACATCTATCTCGGTAGTAAGTTTTGAGATATAATATAACATACTAATTTATATCAGGAATAAAACACACAACCAACAAAAAAAAAGTTATAACTTCTAATTTATTTTAAGCGTAAGTAAGTTGTCTTGGGCCATTGCTCAATAATTACATAATCATGTTTTTATTTAGTTTGAAATTAAAAAACATCTACATACCAAATTATCAATTTCATTCACGCATGTAAGCAAATATTTGCGACTGTAAAAGTCGTTTTTACAAATGTACAAATCAGCATTTATTTTAATACAAAATCTCTCAAGAAGATAGTGTTTAAATTAAACAGTTCTCATGATATTTTTTTGCTTAGAATAAGATATAAGGGGCTCATAACTTTATGAAAAATGACCCAAGGAAAGCTTGTGAATTTGAGCTCGGTTGATTTGGTTTTATTCTAGTCCCTCACTGGGGCAAAACGCACATAACAATTTATGTAAGGTTGTTTTTTTTGCGGTTTTTTTTTACATTTACGATAGCTTTATATTACTGACGCAAAAAGGAAAAAATGTACACAGACATTGGGCGTATTTTTGTCATTGTTTTCAAAGTCAAATTACTATGTTATTCGTAAAAAAACAACAAAAAACTAGATCATAATCACATATGAAACCGAAAACATGCCAAGAAGTTTTTTTTTAAAGTTTTAATTGACAAAATTTACTTGAGAATTATAGTACCAAAATTAAACTATTAACACATTACTTAAAATCAAATAAAAGTATATATATTTATTTGGATGCGCCACGTCAACAGGGAATGACCTCGCCTCCTTCCATCACACACCATGCTGTGTGTTCAAAAGATCGACCCGGGAAGTGGACAGCGACGAATTCACAAAATTGTTTGTTCGATTGGCAACAGTCGGGAACATTATCTTGTTTGACACTTTGCATTGATTATTAATTTCAAATGATAAAAATAAATTGCGATAGTTAGGTTTATAATGTATAGCATTTTTGACATCACTATTACAAAAGGATCAACATTTATTGGAATTCATCATTATACAAATGTTTGTTCTTCATACATATACAGCTATTTGTTGCACACTTAGTACTGTAATAGCATCGAGAGTAGCCATGGCCGCCGGTAAGTTGTTGGGGAGAAGCGCCGGTTCATAATTTGTTTCTTCCTTTTCACACGATTTCCAGAGTGAGCAGTTTCTCTTGCACTATGGACAACTTTCTTCTGGAATACTTTTGATTAAGAATACGATGTTAGAGGTAATACTGAGATTTCTTTAGAACTGCGAGAACGTTTCTTTAATCACCGTGATCTGGAATGCGGACACGGAAATTATCTATATCTTTTGCATATGAAATTCTCTGCATCTTCGCAACTTAAAATTGCAAAGTATCATGAGCTGCTATCTTTTTTTCATGATTTCATGTTTACTATAGAAGATCTTGCAATGTTATTTTAATTACGCACACTTGGTCTGCTTTATTGTCGATTCCCCACAATGCATTCGCGTTTTTGCCGCACAAATCACAATAATGGCCTAAAAAACTATATTTTTTACACACAATACATACATTTTGTGCATGGTATTTGTCTGGCAACAAGTATGAATTTCCCATGTTTCCACCGCAAGATTGGTAGCATATGGGCAGTCTTCAACTACCACATTAAGTTTTTCCCCGGGGTTGCCCGCCAGTGTGCGAAATTGTCATCTAAAGTAGGATATATAATGTTAAATGCTAGTACATCGAATTCGGCCAGACATTTTGGCCATAGACCGTCCAAATTGGGAACTGAGCCAATTTTGGTCTTTGACCGTAACAAATTACATAAATATTTACACTTTAAAAAAATCATATTTTTATTTATTTAAAAGTTTGTCTTTTAAATGTATGTATCATTAAATAAATAATAAAATAAAATATATATATATTTTTTTTTAAAGACAAAAAAAGTATGTCCCTCTTAATGGCAAGCAGGTGGACGATCTTCTCGGTACAATTATCAGAGAAATAGCAATGCTGTTTTTAAAATAATATTAATTCAACTAATTTGAGTGGCACGTAATTGTACCATTCGTTGAAGTCTAGGGGTGCTTCCAGCTCTGAAAAATACTAAAATGAACAGCTCTTTATATCGCAACAACCATTTTTACACACACACACACACACACACACACACAAACAAAACAAAAAACAACAATAAAAAAAACACCTAAGAAAAGTCTCTGATAATCTCCTATGATTACATAAAAAAGGGGGAAAAAAGGAATAAAAAACAATAATTTGCGATTTTGTATACAAATATAAAACAATAAGAATATAAATGAAATAATGTATAGATTTTTTCAGATTTTTTGGCTTTTAAAGTTTAAAACAAATGTATCAAATGCATCGATTAAAATGTAATATTCTTATATATCTTATTAGTTTTTTTCTTTAAGTTATTTCTCTCCTTTTTAAAGTTAATGTAATATGCATTAACTAGGTAGGGTCGTTTTGAATAAGTTGCAGACGTAATTGAGAATTTGCGTTTTATTGTTTTCATACTTTCTTAAAATCGTGATATTTAAATAATTTCATATTTGTTGATTTTAATTTTATTTCAAGATGCTTACAGTTTGTTTAAAATAGAACCCCATTACTAGGAAGTAAAATTTAAAACACATAATTTAGTTTCAAACATATATATATATATATATTATATTATATAGAACACCGTAACACATATTTTGGCGCATTACTTATTTGAAGACCTTAAGACAACTACAGCAACAATAAACCAATGGAAATGATCATATAGATGTCATTTTACGTAATTACCGCACGTTTGTTATAACAATTAAAAATTCAGTTTAAAAAAAAAGTAATAACTTTTAATCCATCAGATAATTTTTACATTTCTTTTCTTCGTTTCTTGTTTAAAAACAAACAAATCCTGACAAAAAGTGTTTTGGATTATTTGGATAATATTTATGTGATTTAATAAACACATTTTAAAAACAAATTTTATTTTTAAAACTGTGATAATCTATTTCATAAATCAAACCATTATACACAAATTATGTCAAAATTATTGTGCTATTACTTGTACGAAATTGTACGTATATATGTATATTTATAGATGTATATATATGTATATATATATATATATATATATATATATATATATATATATATATATATATATATATATACATATATTAGGGCTGCGGAAATTAACGATTAATTAATCAATTAATCATTTAAAAAATGTATGAAATATAAATGTTGTAATTAATAAAATTTCGATAAAAATATGAGAAAATATTTCTAATATTTTTTCCAACTTATCAATAAATATTTAATTATTAATAATTATTTAATCATCTTATCTTATCTGTTTACAGACGCTCCTTCTATACAGAAGATTATTGCGTCCTACGCTTATCTATGGTTTGTGTTTAGTCCTGCATTTTTATTAGAGATTTAAATGTTGATAAAGTGTTGGTTTTCCTGGATTCTTCAGGCAACCCATTCCACGCCCGAATTCCGGACGGGAAGAAGGAAAACTTGTATGTGTTTGTTCTTGCATACGGAATAAGAAAGGTGTTTTTATCCTTATGTCTATCTGAGGGTTGTATTAAGTTATCTTTGTGTTGTATTTCTAAATTAGAATTAATTGCTTTATGTATGATTACTACTTTGCTCTTGGTTCTTCTATCCTCTAGTGTTTCAAGGTTTAATGATTTAACTAATGGTGTTACTCTTGTCAGTTTCGAATATTCTCCAGTAATGAATCTGGCAGCTCTTTTTTTAATTTGTTCTAGTTTATCAATGTTTTCTTTGGTGGATTTATATTTTTTACCTACAAACTTTTCCGGCATATTATAACTAATATATTAAGATGGGCTGACGTAGAGAAAATGGCGGCACATGCCAGGATAAATAACTCAATAAAACAAAAAAATGTCAATTACCTGTTTTTGTTATTGCCCTTCAGGTTTTGAGTTGTCTCTATATATGTGTTAAAATTAATCGAAATTTAATCGATTAATCTTTACTTATTAATTGAACCAAAAAAAATTAATCAATACCATCACTAATATATATAATATATATATGATAGTTTGTCCATCGATACGACGAGGACCACTCTAGTCATCCGAGGGATGTAATGGGATATATATATATATATATATATATATATATATATATATATATATATATATATATATATATATATATATATACAAATGTGCGAAGAAACGACAGTCTTGTGCTCGTCCTATTCTTTTATATAATTTCAAAGCTCTGGATGTGTATTGTTGCTAATATTTCTTCATCATGTCCTAAAATTAGCGGAAAAATACGTTACATCTTAAGAGACACATTCCTTTTTTTTAAGGCTGAGAATCTGTTTAAAATTTATTGTAATAAAAATCATGAAAAATATAATAATTAAATAAATATTATAATAATTTTTATAAGTTGACATGCATTTTATTTTTAAATAAAAAATACTGAAATTTTTATCATTGAAATCCATCTTAATAAATAATTATATTTTAATTAAAATTAATTATGATTCTTGTTTTTTTTTCCTTTGAATATTAGCATTATGGTACATGCGTTACCACAAACCTATTTGGGATATATCAAACATATTTTACTACCAACAATTTCAGTTTCAAAAAATGTAGAATTTCATTATACGTTAGGTCACATTACCAAACACAATTTAAAATTGCATAGTTCTAGCATTACTAACGTATAAGACAACCCTCCCCACCATATTTTTTTCTTTTTGGAATATATAGGTTTTTAAACTATTTTCATCATATAAAGACCACCCCACTTCCAACACACTTTAAGTTTGAAACTGGCTTCATATTTCTTTCTTCTTGCAGGTGGAGACGTGATGGGGTATTGACTGGTAACCATTGCATTTTGGAAGTGATGTTGTACTTAGAGGCGTAACAACGACTTCGCATCGGGGCAGTTGCCAAGGGCTAATCCTTCAATTTATTCAAATTTAATATTTTCATACCTTTTGGATTTTGTATATCCATTTGACGGGATGCAAAAAATTAATTAGCCAAGGGCGCGAAAAACCACGTTACGCTTCTGGTTGTACTGTACGCAGGTACAGACAGGATGATTCGATACCCAGGGTATAAGACGACCCCAATCTGTTTAGAATAATTTTAAGGGTTAAAAATGTGTCTTATACGTAGCAATAAATGGTACTTTATACTTGTTGAAATGGAGAGATCAATAGCCTCGAAAGTCCAATCTTGGGGAGCTAGAAGTATTTTCTAGTATTTTCAAGTCAACTATTTTATAAATAACAGTATTAATTCATAAGCAAATAATCGTTAAATACGTATTAATGAGAATTTCCACGGTACGTGTTTTGTTTGTAAAATTCAATCTTATCCACATAGTAAATTTATTAATACCATGAATAGGAACGAATAAAGTGTATATCACTTTATAATCGACGATACCTGTTGCAGAATACACTACTGTACCATAAGTTTCGCACATAAGTTAAATCTTTAATATTGTCCTCAAAAACAAGGCTTACTATTATATTGCATATATAGATTTTATAATGAAAAATATCAAAATTGCGTGATTATTTATCTAATTTTCTTAAAATTCTATAATATAGTGTATGTTTTCAAAGAAAGTTTTTAAAAAAAATATTCTTTCAAGTTCAAGATGAAAATATTAAAGATTAAAAACACATATAGGTGTATCCCTTTAAGTAAATAATTGTATACATTTGTGTATCACCAGTCAAAAATAACTGAAGTTTTCAAAATAAATACACATCAGATTAAAAAAATAATTTAATACAGAACGTTCATCTATTTCAATTATTTTTATTTTATTCATTTATTTCCTTATTGAACAATTTTATGCGGACGTTCGAAATGAGTTATTTTTTGGTGCAGTAATTTGATGGGCTGCTTTTTAAAATTAGTTGCGTCACGGACATACAGAAGGGACAGACAGACATGACATACATTGCAAATTATGTATATTGATGATTTTCAAACAATTTTTCATTTGCAACACACAGAAAAAAATCAAACATGTCACTTCTAATAATGGTAATAGTATTAGTCTAACTAGTTATAATAACATTATAAAAGAAGGTTAGGATGCGTGATGTTGAAATTCGTCGAAATACCTTTTTTTTATATTTATTTCCTAACTTCAAACACGCACATTTTAACAAAGAAATAGTTATGAGTTTTCCCTTCAGCAATACAAAAATATATTTTTTTTGTATCGTATGGAGCATTTAATATACTTAAACGATCTCTAATGTGCCGTGTTTAAAAATGTAAGTCCAATACAGTATAGCTATGTAGTTGTATAACAATAATGCAATACTATGTGTTGGCTCCAATATTCGTTTAGCAAAGTTTTTACCGCGATTAATAATTTGTTGCATTTCTACAACACTATGTATATATGGGTTTACATTTAAAAGAACAAATAATAGGCTAAATTAATTTATCGAAATGTAATGAAGTTATAAGGACATGTTTTTCAAGTTACAGTGTAGATTTTCAACATTATTTGGGGTTCGTCATTTTTTGTAACTTCCTCTTTGTGCTTTGCATCGCCTGTAAACAAACTCCTCAATGTCACCCGGAACTGCTTGCACATACCGCAGTAGATGAGAAACTTGAGTGGTAAGCTGAGCAGGATGAAGAGGTTCAAGAAAAGAGATAACAACTGAAAAAAATTAAGAATAAAATAAATTAATTTTATTTTTAAATAAAATATTTTAATATTAAAAATTTATAAATCAATTCAATGAAATAATTACTATCAAATGGGAAGTCGTAAAAGTTATTACATTGTACTACGAGTAGTTTCCTGATCATTTGGCATTTGGTATATTTCTCGGCTAGATATTGTAATAACCAATAAATAATGTTACTCTTGTTATTTATGATCGTATAACTCTGTTTTTCAGCATTAAAAAGTATAAAGGTTCCGTTTCAAAATTTTGGGTATGAATGATTTGTAAGAAAATAGTTTCTCAATCCAGTTCAATAAGCAGCTCGTTCAAGTAACGAGATATTAAGAAAGACACTTTGATGTTTTTTCCAAAATGAATATTGGGATTTTTGGGTTGTATGTCTTAATTAAATTTCCCTATTGCATACCCGGTTATTATTTAATATAATTTCTTTATTTTGTCCAGACCTTGAAGGTGTATTAGTGCAAATAACTTTCACTTATCATACTATGTGATTTTGTTACTAGCGCAAAGTACAGTCGCCTCGTGGCACCCAGAGGACACGGTAACAAGTCAAGTCTTCATCGAGACTCGAACCCGATACAAATTGGCTACTGTATCTCGCTTGTTCTGTTACTTAATATAATTACTGTTTAGTCCTAGTCATGTAGCTGACGCAAACAGACAAAGCAAAAGTAAAAACATTGGTCTTGCTGATTGATTCTTAAATAATAAAACAACCAAATTGTCAACGAAAGATAGGGAGTTCACATTTTTTTGGCGAATAATTTTGTTTAGAAGTGTCAGTTTTTTATAATTGAAATGATTGTTTTGTTAAGTTTTGTATTGTATTCTGATGGTCTAGGAGCGAGGGCGTAGCCCCCCAGGCGTCTACTAGATTTGTCCCCAAAGGTATGTCCGAATTTCTTTTTTCATTAAATATTACGCCTCCACCCTGTATGGAAGGCCTCCCAAAAAGTCAAGCCCCACCCCGGGCCCCCAAATTCCTACAAATCCCTAGCTACTTTACTGTCTAGAAAGGTCGGGGTAGCTGGAATGGAGATTCATTTTTGGTGTCTTTGCAAAAGAGTGAATTTAAATGCGTTAAGTTAGTTTAAATCTGGGACTGATCCAGACCGTTCTGTCTAAAAAAAAACGAGGCGACTTTGCACAAGTACATTGAAGTGAATGAAACAAATATATTCTGATGGATGCATATCAAGTGTTTAACCAACATGCAATCCATGAAATACAAATCTTGAAACGTTTTTTCATAGTTCTGTTTATATTAAAAATTATTTTACTGAGCTAGTGCGGTGCAACCCTTTTCATTTCTGTAAAAATAATCGTCAGCAGAAAACAATAAAATATTTTTTTTCGGATCTCAATAAACAAAAATCTTCTTTTTTATTTAGGCTTATTCTAGACGTCTGAATAGTCCACGTTAATTTTAATTGAAACTAGTTTTTTTAATGTATTCGTGTCGTGGTAATTAGATGAAAAAGGAAACTAGATTTCATTGGTAACTTAAAAAATTAAAAGATTAATGCTAGAAAAACAACATATTATTTTTTACTTTAAGAAATAAATGATGAATTTAATTTTAAGTTTCTCGAATTTTAACTCTAAACAGTTTGTTTTTTTAAATACACAACCTTAACTTTTAAGCCACATAAACATGTTCAAAAACACCAACAATCATTCGCCCCAAAAGTCTTGATGGCATATAAACAATACAAATTAGAAATACAAACAATTAATGATTTAGTTAGGCTTCGAATCTTAAGCTTAGCATTGAATTATTATTCAATTAGTTAAAAAGGTAATATATTTTATGAGAATTAAAAAATAAGATAACGTATTACAAAGAAACGTATTTCTGACATTCTGATTTTTCTTAATGTTCATAACATTACTTGCATGTATCTTTAGTGTTCAATGAGTGCTTTTGAAAGACAGTGTCTATTTAACTTTCTATACATTGTTGGCTAGTTACTCTGACAGAACTGTTTTAGTCGTGTCAACTATTATGCATGCAAAGTTTTAATTTAACCTTTATACAATATACATTTCAAAACATTGCAATCAAATGAAAGCTATTTATTAAATTTTAAAAACTTTCGTATGATGATATTTTTTTTATTATGTACCTTTTGATGTCAAATAGATTTTAAAAATGGTAAAATGTTGTTTAACACTTCTAACTGATCAATATCATTTTCTTCTGAATAATGGTATCCTTAATGAAAGGTTTACATTTCATAAAAATCACCTATTCTAAAATTCATTTAATGTTTAATTTTGTTTTTAAATGGACAAACTAGAAAATAATCTAGTCCAAGAGAACTTACTTACTGCCCATATTTCCGGTGGAAACATAATAACATCTAACGTCTCGTTGACAACCAGTAGAGTCATATAAACAGCAACGGGAAACTCAACAAGCAGAGACAAAACTACGACTGCGACCAACATTATCGTGGTTGAGTTGGTTTCTTTCAACTGCTGACTCTCACTCGTCACGTTCTGTCTAGGCACGTGAATGCGCCTCCTCATCGCCTTCCTCATGGTGAATATGAGTAGCGTGTTTAACACAGCGAGACTCACGCAAGGTATCAGTTTGATGAAGATGATCCTGATCCAGTAGTAGATGCTGAGCAAAATTACGTTGTTGGCCGCAAACCAAGGGTTCCATCTTCTGACGCAGGCCGAGACCATGACGTTGGGGTTGAGTCGTGACCTCCGACGTGTTTCGATGTAGTGGTTTTCGAAAAATATCGGCATTTGGAAGGACGTAGCAAAGAAGTAGATGGCGCTGGTAGCGTAGCTGACATTGCGTATCGTGCACCAGGTCCGGGCCTTGAAGGGGTGGCATACGACGATGTACCGCTGGATGGCCAGTGCCGTTGTCAACCAGATGGACGCCATGTGGAAGATGTAGGGGAAGTTAACCTCCAGCACGTCGATTGCGTAGCACCACTTGTACGGTATCCACTCGTGAACCCTCTCCATGGCGTAGAAGTAAATGTACACAGGCAACAAAACAAGAACTGTCAAAGTGTCAGACAGTGCAATAAGAACAATGATCGCATTGATTGGAGAGCGCATGTGCGGTTTAAGCGAAACAATACACACCAGAGAGTTATTTATAATGGTCAGTAGATTAATTACTGGAGATATATATCCTTTAATTGGAACTGAGAACCTTTTGGGGGGAAAAAAAGCAAAGACGGAAAGACAAGTTAATTTTTTATATTACATTTTTATTTTTGTATTAAATATGAATTGAAAAGCGCAAAATCAAACATAAATTTACAAGTACAAGCATCTGAGCATCGTATCATTTCGGGAACATGATGAGCGTTTATTTAACTTAAGGGGATTTGAAAACAAAAACATTATCATACTAAAGTATGCAGTAGGTTTATTAGGTTATTATTGAAGTAGCGTTCATGATTATTGCAAAACCAAATAATGTGTTTTTAATTTTCGCTCATATTTTATTTCAAATTTGTGATTTGCAGTATGTTAAACGCTAATTTAGATCAATTACAAGCAAAGAATCTCACAAATAAATTTTCCTTTAACCGTATACCTTTGTTTTTTTATTTTTTTATTTTATCATTTTACGCAGGTATTTACGACAAGCACTAACCTAAAATTTCCCTTTAAATTAAGCCCCAAAAATACTCAATGATTACCTTAAACCTTATCAAACTCATCAATTCAGAATATTTTATAAACAACGGTTTCATACTTAAGACGATTTAAACTGCCATTTCAGGCCATTTTACACCAATGTTATCATACTTGATAAGAATTAAAGTCTTAATGGTATTAACATGTCTCTTTCAAAACTCACCCCATGTCTGTGTTTAATAAATAGGCAGATTCAGTTGTACAGTTCCCGTAGCTGCTGGCGTTTATGTCCGAGGACACGTTTGTGGCCAGGTAGCTGAGAAAGGATGTCCGCTGGTGGTCCTCCACGGTGACGTTGCACAGAAACGTCAGACAGATCCACAGAGCGTCCAACGTGTCGTTGTCTAAAGACAGGCCCATGCATTCTGCCATGCACAGCACAGTGCATGTCGCGGCCATGAGAAGAGTGCGTCTGTCCTCTGCTTCGATCTTAGGTTGAACTTTTGTTTTGATGGAGTCAGAGACTTGATGGTTTGGTTTCATTAGAATTTATTTATTTTTGTTGTTGTTTTTTTTGTGTGTTTTTTGTTTTTCTTTTGTTGTTTTTGTTGTTGTTTTTGTTGTTTTGGTTGTATTTTCAATACTTTTTAATACATTTTTATTAGGGTATTAGGTAATATGTTTAAATCAGCACTTAAAAGCGATTTATCGGTAACCTTTCAAAACACAAATTATATAACGCGGGCACTTCATCTCAGCAGAATCATTTATAAAATAAATTCTGAATGTTTATATTAAATAGATTAATTTATAAAATTGTTGAAATTAATATTTACTCTGATGCTGCCTTGAATTAGTTAATCTGGTGCTACTTTGGATTAAGTGATGTTGACGTGACTTAGTTAATCCGGTGCTACTTTGGCTTAAGTGATGTTGATGTGACTTAGTTAATCTGGTGCATACTTGACTTAGTGAAACATATTAGTTAATTTAGTTAACACAATGTCTACTTGTCTTAACAGATGCTGATCACTTCGGTTCGTTTATTTGAAACGTATTTTATTAATTAAATCAGATGATGTCTTGTCTTAGGTGTGAGACACTTAAGAAAGAAATCATCTTTACTTTTATTAAATGTAACTTTAGTTCACTACAATAGGCAGAGTAGTGGAGATAGAAAACATCATAACAGTTAAGAAATTAGAAGGCGGTGAAAAAAGTCAAAGGGATGTTACAAGAAGGACAAGAGAAATGCAGTAGATTTATGTCGGTCTTTCAATTTTTTTGGTAATATAAAATCTAAGTATTATACTTTTTAAGCGTTATATATAGTGGAAATAGTTATTTTTAAAATTATATCTCATTAGAACAGCACTGAGAGAGGGGAGATATTTTTTGCTGCTATTGACACTGACCAAGGTGTGTCAAAAAAGAATAAATTTCCAAAACATAATAGCTAAGCACAGTCATTCTCTACGTAGTAATAATCTATAATTATATCTGTACTTGAATGTAACTACACAATCATGATCATTCGGCTATAAATTCATTGTTCTGCTTTTAAAACAAATTCATCTAAATCTTCCATAGAAATTTGAATTCACTCGTTTGATTGGGTATCATTTTTATTGCATTTTTCCATAATTTTCAAAACACAATGTATATGTCATTATATCCCCTTACCTGTAAGATTACAACAATGTTTTAGTACACTTCATTGTGAAAATGTCTTCATTAAATCCCTCCTGCCAAACCGCAAGTTCGCATTTTAAAAAAAAAGCATTACACGAATCATTACAATGTTCAATGATTCCACCACTTAAGTCTCGAGGGAGGTAACAGTTCCGCTAGTTTCTTCTCAATCATTGACCATTAAAATCAGATATTCCTTGTTGTCAGTGACAACCCTTGTTATTGTCCGAAAAGAAGGTTCGTACTAAAGGGTTTAAATTGGAAACGTGGTTGGGGTGTGGCTATGGAACATGGGATAAAATACATGCTAAATGATTAGAAGGAAGAAAAACATGCATAGTTGTATTCATCAACCTTTGCATTGGTGTATTCACATGACAGTGATTAGTGAGCAGAAGGAATCATTGTTATACCAAGCTTATTTTTAACTAAGAAAACCATTATGTATATAATTAACCAAACCAACATGTTATTTTGTTAATTGTTTTTTAATGATTGTTTTATTTCAATTTCATTTTACAAACCAAATTACATTTCACCTCAAAGAAATGTGTGGAATAACCATATGTCGCAGACATACTGATGGATAATTGAGTATTTTACTTGAAAAAACAAAAACACTACCAGCATTCTATCAAATGGTGTGATGCACTTCAAACGATGTAAATAAATATTGTATAAGCCAACGAATGTTACTGGAGAAAAACTAATTCGATTGACATCGATGCTACAAGTAATTGTTCATTTGTCAGGGTATTCTATCAGTTCAAGCGTGTAGGCCAGGGGTTCAAAACTTTTTGCAAAG
>CALYLW010000621.1:0-37500 GCA_944989445.1 Ampullaceana balthica
AGTACTGCTCCAAAAATAAATTGTATACTTTTTGATAGTCTTTATTTATTAGTGTTTTAATATGGAAATGATATATAATGCTTTTTTTTATATTTGTCTCTATGTTATACGATTTAAATTTACGGCTTTTATGTAATAGGTATAATTTTAAAAAAGAATTCAAGTATGTTTTGGACCATGTTTCCCGATGGGACATCATAGTTTGTAAATTATATTTCAAACAACAGATTTAGTTTCTGCAAAATAAATAAATTATTTACGAAATAGGAAAAAAAGATGCTATGTTTGACTAAACATCTATTTTTAAAATGGCTTTTGTTATTCCGCAACAGCGTAATGACCATGGCATATTCAATTCGCCGCCCAACTTAATTAATTGCTTATAGGTTCACTTGTATTGAGTTTAATATGCTTATGTTTATAAGTCCGGTAGAAAGGTTTAAATTGTAAATTTATAGAGCGTATGTAATAAAAAAAACACAGCATTGGTCGTAGGCTTTTATATGCATGTAATATTCCTTGATGATTTACGTTAATAATTAAATTTAAGGGATTGAGCAAGTAAAATAAGCAAGAAAAATTAATATAGAACACGCATCAAATTTTAAGAAAAACAAACGTATAGTTCCTCTAAATTACGATTAAGCTTTTTTGACTTGGGCAATTTCTTTTATTTGTTTAAATTAAAATTTGAGTCATTAGAAACAACATAATAAAACTCTTAATTTAAAAATAAATACCATACATCGTGTGACAAATGTAATGAAATAGTGTTAACAGATCTATAATATCAAGAAAGTATTTGTATAAAAGGCCACTGTTTTGTACCGCAAGGCCAAAACAAATATGAATGTTATTATAATAAAATTACACTGCTCACTTTTAGATGCGTACACGAAAAGGTGCGCACCGTAATTTGACAATAAAAGATTTTTGAAAGCGCACAGCTAAAAATAAAGTATTGTAAAAAATAACGCACCAAAATGAACTCGTTTTGAATGCCCGCATGAAGCTGTTCAATATCGAAATGAGAATTTATTTTGTCTTTATTTGGCTCTACATTTTCTGATTATGGGCCCCCTTACCCTAGGGGTGGTCACCTGGGGTTGAAACATAGCCTACGACCTGTCTAGGGTCGAATGAGAGCCCCATGCAAAATTTCAGCATCCTGGGTCCAACGGTGTAGATTTCCATTGGTAACAAACAAACACACAAACAAACAAACACACAAACTTTCATCTTTATATATTAGATTCCTGATTTGTGCGCATTATATTGAACATGTTTTACGACACAACTCAAATTTGTATTTTTGAATGGTCTTGCGCTGCGTATTATAATGAACATTAATTTAGTTACGTCTCATACATAAAGGATTTATAGTGAAAACCTTGGTTTTTAACGTTTTTTTAATTAAATACTTTATATTAACTCGTGGTGTCTGGTTGCTTGATTGCTTGTCGGTTGCCAAAACTTTAGATCGATTTTTAAACCACTTCCCTTAGTAAGCTAGCGAGCTGAAATTTAGCAGGGCAGTTTGGTGTCGATACTAAAATCTATGTATCAAAATTTCAGATCGATCGCATTACGGTAATTAAATTATTGATTTGTTAGATTATTTTATTTATTCTTATATGTCTAATTATTTTTTGAGATAGAGTGTAAGGGTGCGCATTATATTGAACAACCTTTCTGTCGCGCAATGAGGGGCGCATTTTATTGACAACACTTTTTATAAACATATTCCTGATCGGTGCGCATTATATTAATTACGTTTTACGAGACATAACTACAATTTTGTATTTTTGGATGGTCTTGCGCTGCCTAATATTACGAACATTCTTTTAGTTACGTCTAGTACATAAAGGATTTTTAGTGAAAAACTTGTTTTTTTACGTTTTTTTTAAAATTCAAAATTAAAATATAGGCTAAAACATAATTTTTAATGTTTAATTATTTTGCACACCTCCTGATGCACGCCTTGTGTATTTATTTAAATATAAGCTCAAAAAATGACGTTAAAGTGTTACGGATACATACTCCAACTAATCTGTGACTTGGGCTATTATATTGTTTATATATATATATATATATATATATATATATATATATATATATATATATAATATATATATATTAAAGAATAGTTTTAAAGGACATACATCTCTTAGAAAATACTTACTTTCTGTTCCAGATGCAATTTTACGTGGCAAGACTGATAATCTGCTTTGGTTTCCTTTCTCAATCTTATGTAAAGACTTTCAATCTAACTTTAAAAAAAAATGTCATGCCGTTGATAATATGTTCTATGACTATATTCGTAGGCAATATATATATTTTTTAATAGATATATTTTTAATCTATTCACCTCCTTCAAGTATATCTCTAATACCTATATAATTCCAAAATAATCAATTGAGGATTAAGACTGCACGGGGCCCCTGGCTGAATTTCTAACTGGGGCCTGGTCCAGCCAGCGTTTATTTAATAACATGATTGCTAGCAACAGAGACTTCAAATAGTTCAAGTTTCTTCCGAAATCCTCCTGTTTCAAGTCGACTGTTACGTGACTGATTTTCGTCAGGTTCCAAACTTCCAGTGCTGCAATATGGTCATGGCATGATTTATTAACATACCTTACAGCATAATGTCTTGTGTCAGACAAGGCTTTGTTAACAGTAGATGAAGATGCGACAAGGCAGGTATAAAGATTTTGCAAAAGGTAAACATCTGACTACAGCATAGCAACAGTTTGATGCACTTTTCCCAACCAAATGAAGGGAATAAGCTGTGCACGGCACATAATGAAATGAGCAATTCTGCACTTCTCACAATGGATAGCCTGGATCCGTTATACTTCCCGCTCATATTTGTATTATTGTCGTATGACTGTCTACGGCAATCTTGAATGAGAATGTCATTTTCTTCCAAAAAAATTAATAATAATTTGGGTAATGTCTGAAAAAAACAACTCGTGTGCAAATTTGAACAACGTCCATTTTTTTAGCAATATTATACAAAATTTGCTGCGCGGTCATTCTAAACTCATGCGTGGCGGCGTTCAAATTTCTGCGCAGCCGCGTTGCTTAAAGTGAGCGTTGCTACCATGGTTCTAACACTGTGCTTACATATCACCTGCAAACCAAACATCCACTACAGCAGTGGTTCCCAAACTTTTTTGACCCGTGAAAATCTTTTATAGTCAAAGCTTCCCCACGGACCCTCAAGTGAAAAACTACATAAATGCATAGTACACAAATTTCAAATCCAAAAAAGCAACATTTTGAATTATTTATTGAAATTATAACTGCTGTTCAAAATAAAATTGAAACAAAGAATAACATGTATGAATGTGATGTGATTATATGAATGTATTTATGATCGACTCTAAGTTTGTTAGTTACAAACGCAAATCCCGAAGAGCACCAATTTCTAGTCGGTTTCTGTTTTTTTTATGATTAGGTTTTTAAGGCACTGACTCTTTGTTCTACCAAATACGAAGACGGGAAAGCAGTCAACAACTTCTGTACAATAGCACATAATGCAGGACCTAAAATGGGGCTGTACAATAACCCAAATTGCAAGATATAAAATTGGGATCTGATTTTGTAACCAGAAATTTGGTATCCTTGTTCAAACATTGGTTTAAGTTCCTCATTTCAATAAGCTGCTCCTGTTTTAGTATGGATTCATCAGTGTTTGGGATCTGAGTTTGTCCACGCTCAAAAGGTTTCAACACCCATTCTGGAATATCTAAGTGAATAATGTCTTCAAATCTTTGGTTGAGGTCTGCGTGAAAAGCCGTTAAGTTTTCACAGTAAGCCAGCAAATCTTTATCTCGATTTTGCAAATTCGAAAGATTTGAAAACTGAGAACATTCTACTTTTCCTAATTTTTGTTTGTACAGAAAAAGGTTTGCAACAAACACAGATATTACGCTTTTAGTTTTGATTAAATTTAATTGCTGGTTTACTTGTAGTTTCAAATTAGTTTAGTTAATGTTGGTAAAGAAATCATTCATTAACGGTATGTCATTTTTTGAGTTGTGTCGCAAATCATTATCTTTGTTTTCCAGGAATTCCAACACTGAATCAAAAAGAGCATAACATCGATTTAAATAAGTATTTTTTGATAACCAACATACTTATTGGTGAATAAGTATAATAAGAATTATAGTCTTATTCATTGTCCAAAAAATGTTAATAAATTATCATACATTGAAGGCATAAATTTTAATCTTATTAACTGCTCTAATGACATAATCTAGTGAACCATGCCAATTACACTAAGTTTGTTGCTAATAAATAATGTCGATGATGGTACAATGTACGAAAAATACATTCTCTTCAGCTTGTTTTAAGTATGCCAGAAAGTCAAGTGTATGGCTTTAACTTTTAAAAAATCTTTTTAATTCAGCAAATTCTCATCTCGTTTTTAATTCCAAACATTTATCCATACTTCAAATATTCAACAACACTGTATTGTCGGCATTGTTTCTTCGGCTCACTCAGTGCTTGATTTACCTATTTCCTATAGCTTAGGGTACCTGCCATCTTGGAGGCCAACACAACTTTTTTTCCATATTTGGCACTGACTCAGAATATCTGGACTTCAAAAGGGCTTCTATGTCTCAAATAGCTTAGGGCCCCATCAAGTCTTAATCCAGCCCACGGCCCACTCATTCTCTTATCTGTTGTATCAAATCACTGTTAATAATAATTAAAGTTTTCAATGGAATACTGCAGTAAAGCCCTATTGAAAAAAAAACTTTCAATATTGGATACAATTTAGATAAATATAACTTCCCAACACATCCAAAAATACCCTATCTTTCAACCCTCATAGATTCTAGTTAAAAACGTGTACTTTTCTGACCTATTTATTGCAATTCGCAATTCTTACGCATCAAGCTTGATTTTTCAACAAGCCAAGTATTTTGATTTTTTATAGTTGTGGAAATTACATAAGTTATACTACCTTTTCTAGGTAAAAAAACCCATTGTACTCCATGACTGATAACACCTAAGATAGTATTTAATTAGTTGAAAAGATACGTTTTATTTATTATTATTTATTTTAATTTCCATAACAATAAACATGATCAGTGTTATTATTTTATATTTAACCTTGCACGGACCCCCTTACACTGTTCATGGACCCCCAAATCAATTCAGGGACCCCTAAATATCACTGCAATTAAAATTAGAAAAGAAACAATAGACACTACACAAATATATTTAATACATTTTGAGATAGAGTAACTTCTTGGTATACTTTTTTAACATACTTGTTTTTTTTTGAAAACAGGATTCCTGATTTATATAATTTATGGTGTAAATTAGTGTAAATAATACAAAAAAGTTGTATAAATACAAATATAAAAAAAATAAACACGTACAAAATTATCACTACCATCATATAATATCAATAAATGAAGTTTTTTAAACATACCCACTTCTAATGATATTGCAAAGGTTAATACTTTCTAGACTAGTTGTCAATTAAAAAAATAAGTTTCCTTAATAATATAGTACACCCTATAAAAATTAAAATGTATTAACATGAACAAAAAGTTATATATATATAAATATTGATATCACAAACGTATACAATTTCTTTATAAAACAAATAAGATTGATGGAATTACATTAGTACGTATTGTAAATTGTTTAACAAATAGTTATAAATATTATTATATTACATACATTCTCAAAATCAATTCACTATATGATTCGCTTTAGTTTACTAAAACAACTTAACTACTTTTGAATCGCGGGTCCAAAACATCATTGGATCCAAAACTTCGTTTTGGGTAGAGAGATACAATGAAATAATTAATGGATCTAAATCAGCACTAACAACAGTTAATTCAGTATTTCCACTTAGAACTGTGTTAAGTCACCTACTCTTTTAATTTATATAAATATTTTTACCCACAACATCTCGACAGGATCAAAAGTTAAGTTATTTCCAGATGATTGTGTAATCAATAGAACAGCTTAATCAGAAAAAGACAGCAACATCTTAAAAAAGATGCTTTGATAAAATGGGAAAAAAATAGAGTTTGTCGTTCCACAAAGAAAAGTTTCAACTGTTAAGAGTAACAAAGATAAAGAAACAAAAAAAAATGGCAGACAACTAATCCAAACTAAAGACGCAACATACTTTGTAATAATAATAAATGAGGAATTATCGTGGAATTCTTAAGTAAATAAAGTAGGGCGTCGAAATAAACGATTACTTTCTCGATTAATAGTTACAAATGTAACGATTAAATTATTGTGTAACGATTAATCGACCCATGCCTTACAAATTATTGGAAGTTAAAAAATAATAAAACATAGCGGCCGATATATTATAAGAAATTTCCTGACGAATATACGAACATTTTGGCTTTAAACTTTTGACTGATGGGAATTTTCAAAATTTTTATAAAGTTTGCCTAAAATACAAAATACACAAACAAATTGTGCAATGAAAACAATAAATTTGAGCTTTATTTTTAGACTGATACGACAGTAAACGTTTCGGCTAATGCCTTCATCAGTACAACATAAAATACATTCTTACAATACTTACATAAAGTAATAATAACATTCTTAAAACATATTGTATTTTAAAATATTTATGTTAAATAAAAAGAAAGGAAAAACAAAAACAAACATGGACACAGGATATAGGAAAAAGGGGGAAGTATCCAAAGTTACAGTAAAAACCACAACGGGAACAAGATTCTGCAGTTAAGTAAAATTATGAATTTGGTTAATTCCATATGGAGCCAACGTACCAAATCTTTTTATGAGTCTATTTTCCATGTGGATTCTATCATGGGTATTGCTTGCATATAAAATACCAGTTACTGCAATATCTGATATGCCGTTATGGTCAACACTGTTAAAATGTTTAGACACAGGACATTGAGCCTGTTTATTTATATTATACAGGTGTTCTCTAAACCGATCTCCAAGACGACGACCAGTCTCACCCACGTAAATTTTATTACACCTCTTGCAAAGAATTGCATAAATCACGTTGCGACTTGTGCAAGTGAATCCATCTTTTATTAAGAATTTTTCAAGAGGGAAAGAAATGTTGTTAATTTCCATCACATATGGACAAGTATTGCAACGGTTACGGTTGCAACCTTTTGTTCCAATATGTGCTTTCATTGTGGGAAGGTGACTTCTTACAAGAATATCTCTGAGGCTTCTATCTCTCCGGAAAGCAAAAAGAGGAGGTTTTTTGAAGACCTGCTGAGTTAGAGGGTCAGCCATAAGGATTGGTCGGTTTTTGAGAATCACCTGGCGGGCTTTAAAATTATGAGGATGAAAAGTTAAAATAAATTTGGATCGATCACATTGATCAGAAACAGATGATGTAAACGTGTCCTGTCTGGTCATGCTTTTAATTCGATTGACAGCGGATATTAAAACTGTTTCCGGGTATGACCTCCTTCGAAAAAAGTCCAGCATCTCATTACTTTTCTCCAAAAAGTCTGCCTCATCACTGCAAAGTATTTTAAGTCTCAATAGTTGCGAAAATGGGATAGAGCTCTTACAAGATTCAGGATGGGACGATGTGTACATAAGGAAACTATGGCTTTCTGTAGACTTGTAAAAAATTGATGTGGACATTTTATTTTCTTTCAATTTAATTTGTATATCTAAAAAATTAACAGCACTCCTATGGATTGTTGAAGTAAATTTGATTGAAGCATGGAAGTTACAGACGAAATCAAAGACTTTTGGTGAGACCTGTACTAGAATATGCATCTTCTGTATGGGACTAATCCACTAAAGAAAACATTGAAAAACTGTAACAAATTTTTAAAAAAGAGCTACCAGATTCATGTTTGGAGGATATTGAAAACTGACAAGAATAACATCAGTAGTTAAATTGTTAAACTTAAACCTAGAAAAACTAGATGATGGAAGAAAAAAAAACCAAAGTATTAATACAACATAAGGCAATATTATGGATAAATACGCTTTTCTTATTTCATATGCAAGAACAAACACATACTAATTATCGATCTTCCCGTCCAGAAATCGGACGTGGATTGGATTGACTGAGAAAACCAGAAAAAACAAACACTTTATCAATATTTAAAACTCTAATAAAAATGCAAAACTAGACGCACATCATGGACAAGCGTATGACGCAGTAATCTACTGTATATTAGGAGGGTCTGTAACAATTGAGAAAGATAAGATAGATATCAATTTTAAAGACGTTGTTTTAATATGTTGAACTATTATGCTTCGCATAAAAAATTGTAGCTGTTTTATTTGAAACATGTTAAATTCAATAATTTACAATTTGCCGTCATAACAAAAAATAATATATGTATAGTATTTTTAGAAAAAAATATACTTTTAATATATGACTTAGTTTTAATTCTTTTGTAGTAGCAGCCTCGTAAGTGCGCTCATTTTATGTATTATTATTTTCAGGTAACCTTTCAACACCAATGCTGCAATAATTGCAACGCTCAGCCTCAAAACTTATATGAACATGATATACCTCCTTGGTAAAATCACTAACCCCTATAATGTAAGTAAATGCACCGGCACTGCCAGGACATGTGCGCGTTGTGTATGTGTATCTTGTACGAATGATATTTCCTTCTGCTGACACCTTCTCCTTATCTTTCCAATAGCCAACAGTTACATGTTTAGTAGATCCATGGGGATGTGAGACAATGAAAGTAAATGAACGCGTGTGATTTGGTTTATTACATTTGATGTTAACTTTCTCCATTTGGTCTTGACACTTCTTTATCATGGAGCTCAATTTTTCAAATAACTTTAAATCACAAGTAACACACTCTACTATACACCAGCCTTCCGTTAGGTCAATTTTATTGACACGGTTTCCATGTAGTGTAATAACTTGACTTTCAGTGGTGTCATAGAACAAAAAAAACCTTGATTTCTCTGCTTCACTATCATCATACACAACAGTGCTTGATGTCAACACAAACACAGTGAATACTTCTTTACTTTGATTTGTACTTCTTTTACATTTCCTGCATAAACAAGTTGATGTAGTATCTTGATTTTGTTTAACATCTATAACCATTCCACTTTTGTAGCGGGGAGCTTTCTTGTCGGAGATGATGTATTTCAGACCCATAACTGTTCCTTTTGGGTTAATGGTTGGTCTTTCATTACTTATGAATTTGACACATACCCGTGTGGTAAGGTCAGCTGTCAATTTTATCAAGGTAAAAATTTCATTGTCTTGAAAATCTTTATGAATATAATCCAAGTGGAAATCGTTGATTGCATAGAATTTGCGATGATCTGGGTTCTTGTCACACTTAATTTTTCGCAGGTATTTTGATCTATAATTTGTACCTGGGGTATTAAACCAATGTACACAGTTATTTTTTTTAAAAAGTTTTTTATATTCATATTAATTCTTATATTTAAAAAACTTGAAGCACTTTTATTATTTATCCTTTTTTTTTAAATTTAGAATTCCATAATCATACCAGAAAAAATAGCAGGCATTGTATTATTTTTTTTGGCTTAATATTGTGAATATTTAAAAAAGAAATATTATGACTCTTTTAGATACATTTTTATACAATATTTGAGAAAAGAAATATGAAACAAAAAGAATTCATATGTAATGGACGCCTGGTACAATATTACAAACGGATACCTACTCGTTTTCGGAACCAATGGAAATTGTTGCTGATTGGCTGTATCTGAAGTATCCGGACCTTTTCCCTCTTTACATTTCATCTTGGTAGGAGAGATAATTATAGCATGGTTAAAAAATATGTGAGTTACAAAAGACTCTAACGAGATGAAACTACAGATACGACAGAATAAAGAAACACTATGTAGGTATACTAAAATAGAAAACACTTATAAATTTCATCTAGTTGTTATAACAAAAATTAAATATATATTTTTTAAAAAAAATTACACAACCACGCATATCTTTATGAAAATAGAGAAATGTAATACATGAATACATTTTATGTACATTATTGAAGTTTTATTTTATTAGACTAAAACTTTTATAAATATATATGATAAATGAATTGATACAATAATTTAAAAATGCACGATGTGAAATCAGATAATAACATTTGGAGCTGTCCATAAATTACGCCACCAATTTTTTGGCGATTTGTAACTCCCCCTTGTCAACACTTTGTAGAACTTCCAGAGTGCCCCCCCATAAAATTACATCCAAATTTGATTACCCTCACACCCCCCCCCCAAAAAAAATAAATAAAAAAAAATAAATAAAACGGAAAAAAACAACAACACTATACACTATTTTAAATAGACTAGTTTATAACTACAACACACACGTGAATAAAAGTAAAATGTTTTGAAAAACAAAGTTTAATAAACTTTTAACTTTTGAACATATTTCCAATTTATAACTACAAAGGCTTACTCTGAACAGAAAAGATGTTATATGGTTTACAAAAATACATATACATAACACCTTTAAATTGTGCATATATTTCAAATAAATACAAAACTTTAAAGACTATTTAAATATTTACAAAGACTTGCTCTAGCTTCAACCAGAAACGAGATTTAAAAATGAAGCTATTAATACACTTTTAATTTATCAACATATTTTCTTACAAACATTTCCAAATCCAATATTTAGATCCTAGCCGTTATATGTTCCAATGGAGATGTCAAATGTTCCTCAAATGTTATTATTGTCATGGGTTGTGGCTGAAAAAATTCTTGTGGAACCGAAACACCAGACAATACAACATTTTCGTCATCTAGCAATCCCATACTTAGCATCTCCCCATGAGCAATAATTGCCTTGAGCTATCTCTGTATTTTAGATGCCACTCACACTGGACGAATTATTTGCTGTTGTGGTGCATGCAGTATTTGACTGGGCTCAGTCATAAATTGTTGGTGCTGTTAAAAGTGCTCCTTTAACATGGCTTGTGAAGCTACATAAAGTTGACATATTATACAGATCCGTTCAAAAAATAGCAAATGAATAGATATCCAATATATATCATATGGAAGATTTTTTTAATACTTTTGCTGATCGATGTATTATGTTTTCAACTTTCACAGACTGATTGAAGAAAAGAGATGGAAATTTATGTGAGTTTATATCAGATACATCTGGAGCTATAAGGGCCTCATTAGTTTGGAAGAATGAAATTTTTCAGGGGGATAAATCTATCCGCAATAATATCAGTGTACGAGATTCTAATCGGTTAGCAACAAGCTAAATCACAAGATTTGACAATTTCTAGAAAGTACTGACTTTTTCTTACATGGTCTGGCACCAAACTTGTTCTTTGATTATTACATTTTCAATTTCAAGCTCAGACTTTTCAGGCACAATATACTCTGCCACTGTTGGAAAATTGTCTACGCTTACTTGCTTCCATATTTCTGACAATGTTTCGCCAGCATATTAGACGTTTAATATTTCCAACTCTTCATCAATTTTTCGACCTTGTGTGTCGAGGTGACTTCCAAAATGTTCATGTGTCAAAATTATTCCCTACAGTTCACAACTAAGAGAAGCCATTCGTCTTTCTACTTGAATTAATGCACTTCTACCAAGCACATCCGTTGCTACAAACATTGCATCAACGTTCAGCTTTACAAAATGATGGATGGCCACATCAATAACTTTTTGATACCTTGAATTTTCATCAGGTCCATCAACCACAGACATAATAAGAATCTGTTTGATCATCTTGTTGCTTGGATCCTTGTAACAATTTCAAACTCTATCAATTCAAGAAGCCTTTGATAGTCCAGTCAAAGGCTTTAAGCTGAAGATGAGCAATGTTTCCCTGATCTGATGGCTATGTAAGTTGAGCCTGCTTATGTTACAGCTTCGGGTTTATTTAAACTAAGCCTGAACCGATACTCAGTTTTTCTACTAGGCATGGGCCGATTTCCGTATACTTGGAAATTCTAGTTAATGATGCCGATGCCGAGTAATAGGTTTCTGCTCTAACGGCAAAGATGCACGTAGAATCCCATGCCTAAAACATTTTGTTTCGTAAGGAATAACACAATTTACCGTGTGCAGACTTGTTGTCATTGGCTAACATTCATCCTTCAACCTAATTTTGACTCTATTACTATTGATTTGTACTCATTGTTTCATTCAAAAAATTGGCCATGTGCAAAATCCATTTAACCATTGGTTAGAATTAAGTATGAGTCAAAGTTGAAGGTGCAAAAGGATTTCCTAATTTTATTTTTACTTTTTTTAGAGAACAGTATCATAAACTTCGTTTAAAGTTATATTTTACTGTTTAAACAAAGTTAAATGATTTATTAATAAAGTATAGTTTAAAAACAAAATAAAGAAATACTAACTTTATTTATAGCATAGATACTGACACGAAAGACAAATGTGTGACGAAAATAATGGAATTGAGGTCACAAATGTAAGATAATAGCAGGTTAATACTCTTCAAGTACAGTCACACTTCTCCTAACGAGTTTAATTCGTTCCAGAGTGTTAGTCGTTGCGCGAAACCCTCGTTATACGTTATACGAAACAATTTTTCCCATACAAATCAATGTAAAATACGATAATCCATTATATGCTGAAAAAAATACTAATTCTTTAAAAAATGTCATTAACATTTATTCAAATAAAATTACTTTTGAATTGTTAAAGAGTGAAACAACTAGAATACAATTTAGATTTGAAACAAAACCCGGAAACAGTAATAAGAATTTATGACAAATAATCATTCATTTGAAACCAGAAAACTGTCCAAAAACATTTGTTTTTGATGACGTTTCAAATTTTGACTAAAATGTCTCGTAACCGTTTGCACATAAAACAATTACGAATACTGTCTGAATACAAAATTTGTATAAATAGCAGATCACACACTAAAACAGTACGCTAACAGACCGAATGCTTAACACACAATAATAAATTTGGGTGGAAGTTCCGGCTCACAATGAATTTCCAGGAAAAAGATAATTTCCATTTTTAAGTCACTCTTTTTGGCGAATTTTCGCTCGTTAGGGAGCAACTTTTTCAACAAAAAAAAATGCTCGTTATGCGAAAAACTCGTTATGAGACGTGATCTTATGAAGGTGCTCGTTATGTGGGGTTTGACGGTACTTGGCATCGGTACTCAGTATCGGAAAAAACATGGCCGCCACTACTCGGTTCTCGGCACTCGGCAAAAAAATCATACTCCATACACTCCTAACCTAAACCGTATTTTTGTATTTCAATGCCAGCATAAACAGATGGTATGCTTTTGTTTTTAGATGCTACTACCCAGTCGTGATCAGGTAATGGAACGCAGTATTCGACATGCATTAAAAGTGGAGTTTGTTTGTTAGCTGCTGTCAATCCAATGAGGACTCTGGCTTTGTTATCTTGACTGATGAAGTATACTTCTTTAGTTTCCAACAAAGAAGCCACGTCCTCTAGGTGATTCAAAGTAGCTGAACAAAATCCACCATCAATGTATTTTGAGTGTAAATCATGTTGTGCTTGATTTAACTTCACTGGTACCGTTGTTACATGGCGATTGCCTTCCAATGATAAACTTCGTTTTGGCAAGGGATAAGTATATACTGCATTTCTACTTATTTGTAAACCTTGAATCTTTAATTGTTCTGTCAAATCATTGAGAATTCTAAAAATACAATAACTATAACTCTGTCTTTTGTCGTGAGCAGCAGACCCATACAATGCAATGTCAACTATGGTTTTTAAAAGGAACGGCTGATCTTCTTCAATTGTTGGCCGACCAGCTTTCTGTCGGATCTTCAATTTACTGCTGACGTCAAGATTTTCAGCACAAATTTGAAATGAATTTTGTTTTATTTTTATTTTTTCGGTATATCTTCTGTTTTTCTTGTTCATATTTCTTTATTTTCAGTTACTTTTCATGATCTGAACTAAAAACACCACTTTCTTTTTGTTTATATAAGCCATTCAAATCGCTCTTGAAGATGCTTATCTGACTCCGAATCTCGTATTTTTGCTTTTTATTTTAAAGATTTATAATCACAAGCAGTACTGGATGGACCAGCTTCTAAATCGATTTCTATATGGTCTTGTTTAATTGTTTTTGTTTGATTATTCGCCACTTATTTTTGTTTCTTAATTTTTACATTTGTGCCTGCTTTTTTTCCAATGACATCTACACTTTTCATAGACTAGTTTGCCAAGAAGCTCATTAATGTTGCCTTTTGTCTGTGCTAAGGTGGCATAACTATTCAATAACGATTCTACTTTTGTTGGCAAATTGACCTCTTTTTTCAACTTATTCCAAATTTCATTTGACTCTCTTTAACAGTTTGCTTACAATTGTTGGGATATGCCTTTACATATGCTCCATGCAACAACTTGTGAAAGTTTGATTTCTCCTTTGTTAATCTAAAAAGGTTTTAAACATTGTTTTAATTAAATTTTTCAGAAATGTGTAATTTAAAAAAAAATTAGGTCTAGGTCTATTTAATAATATTTCATAATTCTGAATATTTTAGACATGCGATATATCTTTTTAAGATTTCAAATAAGGGCTAAGGAAATCCTTCCGTTTTTGACGTATATTATCTCACTGTGAATAATAATTTTCTCCAGAGTAAAATAGATGAATGGTTTCTGGATATTTTTTTTAAAAAACGTCTTCAGTAAGTAAATTTTTTTTAGCATTGGTAAAACATATGGCAAGCAAGTTCCAAGATAAACAAAATGAATATATTTTACTCGGAATTATGTATTGTCAATTGCCGCAAAAATGCCTTAAAAATGTTTTTAAAAAATAATTTTAAAAATTATAAATAGCGCTGTAACAGCTAAAATATAACATATATCAATGCATGTAATTAAAAAAAAGGAAAATTAAAAAAAAAGAAAATTATCATTCGATACGTGCCAAAACTGCAGAATTACCCTTTAATACTTTAATCTTTAACTTTAGACCTAATCCAATTTCAATGTGAAAGCCGATTATTTATAATAGAGAACCAATAATGCATTTTCTTATTTATACAGATACTTAAATAATATAATTTAGTCTGTGTACTTACATAAATCTTTTTTGGCACAGCAGACAGACAAAAAACTGTATAAAAATAAGGGTTACCAGTAAACATCTCGTGTGTGCATAATTAGATCCAAGTGGGGTCTCTTTAAAGCACAGCACGGTTTTTATTTTTAAAGTAGAAATCTATATATATATAATTCTCTTCATGGGACAATGTCAGGCAAGTAAGCTGCAAAAATATGTGCAACCGAGCATGACGAATGACCCTCGCTCGGGTCAACTAAACACAGTTAACGTTTGGCAAGCAAAGGTAATGGTGGAGTGGGGCATGTCTTGAGAGCAGCAATGTTTTTTACATTCACTTTTGATGTTCCTGCTCAGTGTGTATGTATTTCGTAGTGTATTGGTTATTACATCCGCCTGACATGCTGAAGGTCTTAGGTTCAAGCCCAAGCGGCAACAAATGTTTTTTTTATTTTTAAAAATGCTAATGCCTGTTCTTTCCCCCCCTTTCTTAGCAAACATAAACACCGCTTCGCATGTCACGGAAAAAAGCTTAGTCCAATGCTATATCAATTCCTTCACCAGGTACCTGTCTGTTTCTATTGGTCGCATATTTGGTGCATGGACGAAGATGTTGCTCTCCAACTTGGCTTCATGGCTGTAATATTTGTTTATATATTGTGGCGATGTCCGAAATACTTATCAAAAATTCTTCGGTGGTCCCCCAACGTTCACTCGCGTTGTTCCCATTTGTTCGTGCTACTGTTTGTGTCCGTTCCCCCCTCCTCTTTTTTTATTGCCCGTTCTTTTCCCCTCCTTTCTTAGCGAACATAAACACCACCTCTCCAGGCATGCGTAATAGTGTGTACCCTTAGGAGTGTGTACCTCAGTCGTTCAAGCTCAAGCTGTGTCCTCAGTCGCTTTGTTATCTTCTACAGTCGTCTGAGCCACGTTGCCTTTCCACTGTTCTCTTCGTTTGTCCCAGAAGCTTTGTTTTGATTTTGCCCCTTCACATATATTTCGTGGAGTCAACGGGTCTTTCAGTGTAGTCGAAATTCCTGCATCAGGTAACTGTTTATTTCTATGTGTCGCATATTTCTGGAAAAATGTCATCGACGAAACTGTTGCTCTCGAACTTCGCAAGATGGCTGTAAGCTTTGTTTGCGAACATTGGGATAACTATGGCGACGCCCTGTCCGTTGTTCTTACTCACGGAAGCACAGTCATACACTCAGCTCGACAATACGCTGCGTACATGAATACTTCCGGCGTTTATGGTGGCAAGGCTGAAATTGTGGCGATGTCTCAAATACTTCCCGCTACTATCACTATTCACTTCCGAGAACGTCCGCATGACCCTCCTCGAGTTTACAATCCGGGTCAATGTCTCTCCATATCCCTGCTATTTAGCGGTCCTTTGAATCATGGCAATTATGAAGTTCTCTTGCCTGTCACAAACACACGTGATGACCTTCTGGTGCCATCTGTTGACAACGTCGGCAAGTGCACCAACATTAAACACCCATGTGATCTCCACACTGATCTGACTTCACCTTCCCACCCTCCTGTTACTGATGAACATTTACAAACGCCGGAATTTCATTGCAACATTTGCTCTAAACAGTTCACACAAAAATATAATCTCAATGCACATTTTAAAAAACACTCCAGTGAATAAACGCATTCCATAGAGGACTTTAAATGCACCATTTGTTCCAAAACCTTCCGACTCCAGAGATATCTCAACGCACATTTAAAAACACACTCCACTGAACGAATGACGCAATGTGACCATTGCCAGCAATGCTTCAAAACAATTCGCACTCTCAAGAAGCACTTACAAACTAAACATGTACATGTAGAAACACATTCAACAACATTTCCTTGCAGCATTTGCGACAAACAGTTTCACGCACACATAAATCTTACTAACCATTTGAAAACACATGCCCTGACGAAATCCTTCCAGTTTCAATACAGCACTGAATCGTTCACAACATCATCTCTTCTCAACAAACATACAAAAACACACCGCCATGACACATTCTTTGAGTGTGTACATTGCAAACGTTCTTTTAAACAGTGCAATCTTCTCGCAAACCACGTGCACATTCATCGCATTCAACTTTCCGCTGCGTTTCAAGAACAAACTGCCATTCCCATTAAGGAACACACCATTGGACTACCTACCGCACTATGTACTTCTTGCAATGCTCTTCATTGGCCATCAGAGGTAAACAAATCCGGACATTATACTAAGTGTTGTCGTCATGGCAAAGTGTCTTTGCCACCGCTATCCCAAACTCCTCCTTTATTACAAAACCTCTTGAGTTGCAAGAATCCGCTGTCCCGACATTTCTGCGATCATATCAAGGAATACTACTCTGCTTTAGCTTTCGCATCAATGGGCGCCCACATCGCTCAACCACCTGGCCATGGACCGTATGCTTTCCGAATCCACGGTCAAATTTATCATCAACTCTCTCCATTGTATACCAATCCTAACACGCCCCCTCGATACGGTCAACTATATATCTTCGATTCTGCTGAGGCTAGCACTCAACGTTTGCAAAACGATTGTAACAGTGCTTGCAGTGATATGTTGTTGTTGCAACTAGACAAAATGTTTCGACAGATTAACCCCTTCGCTAAATCCTACATGCAAATGCACGAAATTATCACTCATAATAACACTGTTGCTGCTGTACGAATGGTGTTCATGGAAAATCCAACTCTGGATATGAGAAGGTATAACGCACATCCTGTCAAACTGATGTTGCTTCTATCTTTGTAGGGGAAGACGGGGAACCTCCTGCACAACGCGATATTTGCATATACCCAAGAGGAGATGCTTGCAAGCGTATCTCTGTACTCAATATAAACTGTGACCCCATGGTTTATCCACTACTATTCCCTTACGGAGATCCAGGCTGGCACATACAATTGACCAATGTTGAAGAAAAGCAAACCGCGAACATAACCCGAGTCACTCAACTCCAATTTTATGCTTACAGGCTTGCCATGACATCTGCATTCAGCATCTTGCATTCCAGCGGCAAACTCTTCCAGCATATGTCAGAACAGAAGGCGCACGTTTACATTACCTATCCTCCCATCAACACGATTTGCGCGTATACAGGGGACTGATTGATGCTATCGCTGCGAAAGCACAAGACAATAACCTTCGCCCTGGACAGTTGATCATTCTTCCCTCTACGTTTCAAGGCAGTCCACGGTACATGCAACAGAACTACCAAGACGCGATGGCAATTGTCCGCAAATGTGGAAAGCCTGACTTATTCCTAACATTCACCTGCAATCCTGCTTGGCCGGAAATCTCTAACGCCATTTCCCATCATGAGCGCCCGAGAACACAGACCTGATGTCGTTGCCCGCCTCTTTCATATCAAACTTCGGGAGTTCCTAACTGACATTCTGGAGAGGAATATTTTCGGCAATGTAGTCACATACATTTTCGTCATTGAGTTCCAAAAATGAGGCTTGCCTCATTGCCATATGTTACTGACACTTGATTCACAGTGCAAAATAAGGACCAAAGACGTCATAGACAAATATGTCTGCGCTGAGCTTCCAAATCCCGAAATACACCCTCGACTTTTCCAAATTGTCACTAAATGCATGGTACATAGTCCGTGTGGCACGCTCAATGCCAACTCACATTGCATGAAAGACGGCAAGTGCACCAAAAATTTCCCAAAGGACTTCAACGCCGAGACACAAGAAAACACACAAGGGTACCCCATATACCGCCGAAGACAGGGCACAACTGCCATTGTTGGCAAATACGACATCGATAATCGTTGGATAGTACCTTACAATCCCTGGCTTTCTCAGAAACTCAATGCTCACATTAACGTTGAAGTGTGCGCGTCCATTCAATGTATCAAGTATCTATATAAGTATGTCTACAAAGGACACGACGCTGCATCCATTGCACTTCAGAAGGAGCCAGCCGATGGTGTTTTCCAACATGACGAAATACAAACTTTCCTTGATGGTAGGTATGTTAGTGCTCCTGAGGCTATGTGCCGTTTGAACGAGTACAGTCTTTCAGAAAAATCGCACGTTATTACACGATTACCAGTTCATTTGGCCAGAACAACAAGTCGTCTTCTTTCATGAGGGACACGAAGAACGAGCGCTACAAAGACAGGCCAACAAAAGCACCATGCTCTTAGCTTGGTTTGAACTCAACAAGACCGATCCTGAAGCTGTGGAGTTACATTACACTGATGTTCCCCAACATTACACATTCCAACAATCCTCTGGAAAATGGCAAAAGATAATTAGAGGAGGCACAAAAGTGATCGGTAGAATGCCTGTTGTTGCCATTAACGACACCGAACATTATTACCTCAGGCTTCTCCTTACCCGTTCCGTAGGCGTCACAAATTCAACCTTCTACGAACTGCCAACGGCGTGGAATGTAACACTTTCAAAGAGGCGTGCCAACAATTGGGTCTTCTTAAAGACGACAAGATATGGCATGATACTCTTACAGAGGCATCTCAGATACGAATGCCACCGTTCTTGCGACAACTTTTCGTTTTCGTCTGTGTCTTCGGCGAACCACATAACGTTCCACACCTTTGGGACACGCATAAACTCTCCCTTTCTGAGGACTTTCTCAGAACATATTCCACACGCACCGCTTGCATGTATGCTCTCGCAGAAATAAATGACATGCTCCAACCACATGGCCTCAACCTGCACAAATTACACCTACCCCTCACTGACATTCTTCCAATGTGTCATTCATCTTCCGTCTTCGACGCTCAGGCTGAACACTCCCACGCTATGGAACACTACGACAAACTCAACACAGAACAAAAGCACGCTGTTGACACTGTTTTGGACGCTGCATACAACGACTCCCATCCGCTACAAACCTGCTTCTTCTTAGATGGTCCCGCAGGAACAGGGAAAACCTTTGTCTACAAAACCCTGATTCATACAATCAGAGCCAGGGGAGACAATCCTATAACCGTTGCATCAACAGGAATAGCAGCAACATTGTTACCGGGTGGACGTACTGCACATTCGGTGTTTAAAATACCGTTGAAGCTCACTACTACTTCAACATGCAATATCAAACCTAACTCGCAACACGCGCAACATATTCTGCAATCCAAATTGATTATATGGGACGAGGCGCCAATGACACATGCATACGCATTCCAGGCAGTTGACAGGTTGTTACGTGATCTCACAGGTGAGACGCACCCATTTGGAGGGAAAACAATACTATTGGGTGGAGATTTCCGACAAATACTCCCCGTTATTATGCGTGGCTCCCGAGCACTCACTGTCGCCAGTTGCATTAACAAGCAATCTTTGTGGCGTCACATGCATGTACTTACACTGACGAAAAATATGAGAGCTCTTCCTGATGAACAACATTTCGCAAAATGGCTTCTCGATGTTGGAGACGGGACAAATGGAACTCCTGTAACATTACCTTCACATTGTTTTCCTGTTCATTCTGATCCCGTTCAACAACTATATGGCGACCTCGACTTCTCAACTGTCACTTCGGAACAACTCAGTACGCGAGCTATATTAAGTGTCACGAACGAAGACTCCCTGCACCTGAATGAACAAGTATTGAAACGTATCCCAACCGACGAAGTAACTTTCACCAGCGTTGACTCCATCGTCACAGATGATCCCGCAGATCAACTTTCATTCCCCGAAGAATTTCTGAACAGTCTTACCCCTACTGGCATGCCTCCGCATAAACTGAAAATTAAAATTGGTTCAGTGGTCATGCTTCTTAGAAACCTCATGCCAGCAAGAGGTCTCTGTAATGGCACTAGACTGACTGTTACCAGCATTCACCTCAACGTACTGGAGTGTAAAACTATCGCAGCTGCTACCTCACAAACTGTCCTTATTCCCCGGATATCCCTGACTCCATCAGATTCAAATTTGCCTTTTACCTTTACGCGCAGACAATTCCCTGTGAGATTAGCCTTTGCCATGACAATAAATAAAGCACAGGGCCAAACGTTCAAAAAGATATGCCTGTATCTTCCAAAACCTGTTTTCAGTCATGGACAATTGTATGTTGCTCTCTCCAGAGTTCCTTCTTTTCATTCACTCACAGTCGTTTGCCCAAACCCACCCCATTTGGCCAACTGTGTCTTTCAGGAAGTCTTCACCCGTCACTAAATCATTAGCGGCGTATGCTACGCCGCGGGTCAGCTAGTAGTAAATATTAACTAAGACCATTTTTCTTTCTGCTGGATCTCTGTTATTGTGATTACTTTGTTATATTTTAAATGATTCAATTTTAGTTTTTAATTTTGCAAAAATATTTCAGATCTGCTATGAATTTGGCTAGATTGTTTCATTTTTCCTTATATTAAAAAAAAATAACAAAAATATATAATTGTTTATATTTCTCACATTGCCTGTAAAATTTATTTGGGTATGTGGCTTTAAGACTTTTAAATCACTGGCTAATCGGTACATTTTAACATGATCGGTTACACGAGTATTAGCACGCCATTATTTACTGCTTTGAGTAGATGATTGAAGAGAGTTCAATTAGATTTCACTTTATCTAATGACTAAACATTTATTTACCATACATTTTTTATATTCTCTGTTTTTTATTTTAATATTGAGTACGTTAAATGTTCCATCCACACACTAGTCTTTTATTTTTCATATATAATTGAAGTATTCGATTGTTAATTATTTATCAGTATTGGTAAACAAAAAATTGAGCCAAGCAAGAGAACAGTGCTTAATGTGAGCATATCCCATATAATCAATTTCAGATAAAGATAGAATACAGCAAACAAAGCCATACGTTTCAACTACTACGTTGTTCTATTAAATAAGATGTGGATGGGTAATGAAGTTTAAACTTACAAAATATAGACACAATTATTTTTTGTTTAAGTGTTTAGAAAAAAAATGTAATAACTCACCAAAGCAGAGAATGAACGTCAAACATTTGATAAAACCCATACTTTAAGTCTTGAAAAAGTACTTTCCACTTGATTTATTTCTAAATTAAAAGAGAAGAATTAAGTAGGATATTTTTGTTTGTTTTTTTGTTTTTTTTTAATATTGTGTTCTTCTTGTTGATTGATCTGTATTTAAAAGGTGCGTTTTTGCCTTCCTAGAATGCTACATGTGGTGTAACTGTATTAAGCTATCATCACGTTATAATTTTCTAGGATCATTGAAGCATTTAAACTTTCATGTAATTAATGGATTCAAATTTAAGTCATAGTGTTATCTAAAATACAAAATGTTGGATCCCATGTAAACATGTTGGTGGGGAAAAGCACCTTTTGGTTAAAAGTTGTAACCTTTGACCCATAGACATTTAGTAGGTAAAAAGTTGAAATTATCTTTCGAAATCAAGCGGGCAACTCCAAAAAAAAAGAGAATTTCCACTAGTGTTGGGTCTGGCCTGTCGAACTCTCCAACAAGCTTGGGGCGTTATACAAACAGATGGTCTACCATCTCCAAAAATTGGCCACATATTCTATAGCCATTATCTATTCTAGTGTCGAACCAGTGGAGGTAGGCTCGTCTGGGACAGTGTTCAGTCCTCATTCGGGCGATGAGTGTCTGGTCGCTACGCCAAGCTTCCAGCAGGATGTAATTACATTTTTCAACATATCATCTGTTTCTGTAACAATGACCACCTGTTGATTACTGTTTAGCTGGTCTAGTAAAAGTTCAGTTATGTCTGACTAATTTGCAGTAATTTTTTTCAATGTAATTTATCATTCCTAGACTTCTTTATAACTATTTTCATCGATTGTATGTCTTCGAGTCTTAATTCTCTTGTTTCGTTCCTCCTTATATGTAATGATGAGACCAAAAACAAAATTTCCTGACGTGACTCAAAGACTGCATTTGCATGTTGCCAGCCTGAGGACTTTTCATCTCACTATGTTCAGAACATTCTTCAGTTTTTCATCGTGTTCATCGATCACTCTTTCATATTACAGCATTTTGTTTGTATTCTTGTTAAACATAGATACATATGTTTAGAATGCCTAGTGGAGACTTTTAGCAATTACTTCTGCTTATGATTTGATACTTACATATCATATATTTATATACACATATAATTATATAAATGTTTGTCCTTTTTTCTGTTGCAAAACTTAGTTAACTTTGTTAGAAGGAAACTTCTATTAAAAAGTATGTTGTTTTGGTCACATTAATAAGGGACAACTGGGTAATTTATATTTAAAGAAAAAAATTATCTACTGTGACTGACAAATAAATAAATAAAGGGTTTTTAAAAGTTCACTTTTCATGTCTGGTAAATATTGTTAACAAATTCAAATTTAAAAAAAGTAACTGTTAATGTCTCATTTGTTGGTGGATTATTGCTTGCTCTCCGCTCGGCATACGCACAAGAGATGACACAAGATTGGGTACAAGTCACTGTTTATTCTGCTATGTACAATTGTATAAACTGGCGGTCCCGCCTAGACATCAAATACATCTATCTGCAAATGGCTTAATATTCGAGCATGCCCTCGGTCCGACTCGACCATCCTGGGCCCACGCTCAAGTCCTCTTACAGCCACACGTATACACACGAAGTCTCTAAGTCCGACTCGGTCCGAGTCCACTCCGTGTTACTATCACTACCCGGTCTATCACAGACCGTTCCGTCTCCACAACTCTGCGCCAACTAACTAACTCCACTCAGCTCGTCCCTTTTAACCCCCCCCCAAACTGGTCTCGATTGACCCTGGCGTGTCCTCTGTCATACCCCGTGTGACCAGAAGTTCGCTCAGACATCACTACGCCATATTCTCGTGACAAGAGTTCACTCCATTCAACAAGCACCCACTCCCAGTGATTCTCATACCCCTGACATGTCCCCCCTCTTCCCTTAGATTCTACTACCGTGTAGAATCTTCTATTTACAATATCAATAAAAGAAAAAATACCAAAAGTCAGGGTATGGAATCACTGTCCTTTCACAACCACTCACAACACATCTTGAAAATCATGAAATTTCTAATAATAGTCACAGAATAACATCGTGTTCACCCACCTCGTGGAAACGTTTCATCAATGCATAACATGGTTAAATATTTACATATCACATATCATTCTAAAATAATCTTGAAAATTTGACTTTTACACCTCCCCACAAAAACATGTTAATTATGTACAAATGCAAGGTTGAATACATGAGAATGTTATCTGTACCAACCTGCCCTGAAAATAATCATACGCACTAACCATTGCTATTAGTATAACAATCAATCTAATTCTAGTGCTTTCCCCATCAGGGGGCTTATACGGAACAGTCATTGTTCTCCTATGTATCTTTAACTGTCCCCATAGAGGGATCCTGTACGGACAGTCATTGCCCTCCTATGTATCTTTAATGTCCCCATAGCGGGATCCTGTACGGACAGTCATTGTCCTCCCCATGTATATTTTAAGTCCCCATAGCGGGATCCTTTTATCCGTATCATCATAATTATAATATGATACTCATCAAAAATTCTCAAAGCATATTCATCATCATAAATAGTCAATGCATCAATGCATAATATATATCATAATCATCAATATCAAAATCATCAATATTTCTAATAATTATCAACAACATTCCCTTCATCATCAAAATGACAAACATTATTTTCAGCAGAACATATCAACAATACATATCCTTATCAAGAATGTCCTGATTATCTCCAGGGCGAACCATTTCTTATATCATTACCCCAATGGCCATGACCCTCAAAATACGTCATCAATACCCAGTATAGTACTGGTACCCAGGACACATCAATACATGTTATTAAAAAAAAATGACACGAGGTCACCTGGACCCCGCAAGTTCTAACAAAAACACCTTATTATCTCTTATCATAGTTATAAACCAAAAAAAAACACATCATCTTGAAAAAGAAATCATAGTCATGTACACAAGCAAAAAAAAATCTCACATTAAGAAAAAAAAATCATAGCCATTGTCATTGTATTTGAGGGTGGGATATTCCGTTTGTCCCCAATCCTAAACAAAACACGACCCTGGTTTCCATTATACAGGCTTATGTGTACTAACTCAAGCCTAGTCGGTATTTCCCTCATGGCTATACCAGTCTCCCAACTCGTGTCAAAATAACTTTGGCCTCCTTTAACTTCTACTTGACCTATCGAGATCACGTTTGTGGTTTTTAACAGCTCAGCGAACCGGCAATTTCTCCCCACCCGACTTAATGTTTTCAGTATGACTATCCACAAAAACATCAGTCCGCAATGTAATGTACCCGAAAAGCCTTTTTCTGATTGTGGGTCACTGTAACGCGACTTGACCCTATGCCGATTCTGACCCCTGTCCTGTGAGTATTTGTCGGTCATTGTCTTATTAATTCTGGTCGGTCTTGACCGCACTGTGTCTCTGTGTAGCTCCGTGTTTGCCCTGCTGTGTCTTTGGAGGTCATACGGGCCACCTTTGTTTATCAACTCACAACAGTGTTTAGCTGAGCTCACGTCATATTGATGTGTGGCTCTACTGTAGGGTTTTTTCTTAAGTTGCTTTTTTTCATCCTTAGATGTGCTATCTGCTATTAACTCAGTAGTACACCCCATTTTCCTATCCTTGTTTTCACTATTTTCCTTATCTCCCTCAATAGGTTTGCTATCTTCTAGGAATTCAGTAGTACAATCAATTTTTCCATTATTATCTTCCTTATTTCCCTTACATTCAACACATTTTGCCTCCGAGGTTAATGTTACTACTGTGACCACGGTGTGTTCAGTGACCTTCACCCCCTCTTGCATATCTGGGTCACTACTTTTTTTCTTGTTCATATTTTCAACTAGATTTTCCCTCTTTCGAAATTGTACTTCTTTGATCCCCTTTTCGTGAGGTTTTTCAACAATTTTCCCAAGTCTCTTGGACGTTCTCTGTACATTCACTGTCATGTCCGTATCATTACCAGTTAATCTTTGAGTTAATTCAGTCCTTTTCTCTTCCTTTTCAACAATGATTCGCCATAAGTCATTTATGTCTTCTTTGTTATGTGCTATAGTCAGTGTTAACTCATTATTCTCCTCTACTTTTTGAGTTAGTGTGTCTTTAATTTCTTTTAGCTTCCACTGTAATTTCTGCAAACATTCATCTTTATCAGCCACCGTCTTATTCAGTCCTGTTACATTTTGGTATGCAATGATTAAGTTTAATTTCATCTCTGCTAGTTTTACATCTTTACCCCTGACTATTTTTATTAGGCTAGCATATAAGTTGTCCATCTCGATACTCTTCATTTTCCAGGTCATGGACTCAACTTCAACTTCATTCAGTTTTATTTTGTTCTCTCTCTTCCATTCTTCTAATGATTCTCCCATTTCGGTTAAGGCCTTACTCAGATCTGCTATGTTGTTTTGTGTACTGATTAGGTTTCTATTCATTTCTATCTCTTTTCCTTTTAGCTCCTTCTGTAATTTTTCCAATAATTCACCTTTTTCAGCTTCAGACTTCGTCAGTTCTGTTACCTTTCTATCTTTGTCCTTAGTTATTTTAAGCCAGCTGGATTTTTCTTCATCCTTTTGAGCCAGTAGTTTGTCCATTTCGGCAATTCTCATTCTTAAGTTCATTGATTCCACTTCAGTCTCCTCTATTTTTATTCTGTGTTTGATGTCAAATTTTTCGAGATCCGCTAGTCTAGTTTCAACATTGCTCAATTTTGACTCAAGTTTACCTGCTGTCTCTCTGTGTTCCTTTAATTCGTTCTCTTTAAAGGCCAGATTATTTCTCAACTCACTAATGAGTTTATTACTTTCTTCCCTGCCGTAATTTAATTCGTCTATTAGTTTTTGATTTTCGGACTCCTTGTTTTTAAGCACTCTGGGTTCTATTCTACTTTTATTATTTTGTTTTCTTGTCTTAGGAAAACTCTCACCAAAGTCTCTAGCTGTATTGCGATTGTCTCTGTACCCTTTAATGTTCAGATTTTCATTTTTATATCTTACGCTATTGGTCTGTTTCTTTGGGTTGTCGTATCTATAACGATTTATCTCGCCAGTTGCCGGTTCTGCCACCTTATACGCTTCTTTCGTTACATACGGCTCTTCCCAAAATAAGCTGGCTATTCCATATAATTCTTCCTGACAGTTACTCTCGTTACTTTTTAAAGCTCCCTGTTTAATTCTCCGTTTTCTTCTTTTCTCTTCGTCCTTTTCCAACATTTTCTCCTGTCTCTTTTCGTCCTTTTTCTGTCGCAGTCTCTGTCTTTCTTCGTTTTGTCTCAATGATTCTTTATCTTGTTCCTCCCACTTTAATCGTACCTCTTCAATTTTTTTTAGCCACCAGCTATCTTTAAATTCCATTTTATCTTACAATTACAATGTACATGGAAGGAAAAAAAATAGTTAAGTAATTGTAAATGATTACTTGCCTGCATTTTTAGAAATACACACACATCTCTAACCATATATCACGAAAATCACATAACACTATCACTGTCACATATACTGTTTATTTCCTCGAGGTATGTCCTGGCTTGAACTGTAGGGTCCTTCTGCAACGTGACCTCCCGGTACAGTTTGTAATGTTAAAGTCCCGTCGTAGGTGTATTGGACTCTGCTCCCCCTGCTACGTCTTGTCTGCAGTGTTGGTATCTCGTTTCGTCGACCTTGTAGTTGTCCCTCTGGCCACCAATGTTCAGTATTCCTGTGTATGCAGCAACGCTGTTCTGGCAAGTGCGGATGGGACGTATCGCTGCGCTGATGTGGTTATGTTCAGTCTCTCGTAGTGTTGGTTCCGACGTAACTCTTACTGGTTCTGGTTCGAGGCGTACGCCCTACGCCCTACGCTTGACTCTTCTGCGACTTGTACGGTATGTACCCGACCCCTAGTACTAGCTAGTACACTAGGTTCTGCACTGATGTTTTTTCGTCGTTTCTCTCAAGTCGATTCTTGTGTTGTTGGCGGTGCTTGGCAATCCTGAGACTCTTTCGTTGGCACGGGCCCCCATGTTAGGGTCTCATTTGTTGGTGGATTATTGCTTGCTCTCCGCTCGGCATACGCACAAGAGATGACACAAGATTGGGTACAAGTCACTGTTTATTCTGCTATGTACAATTGTATAAACTGGCGGTCCCGCCTAGACATCAAATACATCTATCTGCAAATGGCTTAATATTCGAGCATGCCCTCGGTCCGACTCGACCATCCTGGGCCCACGCTCAAGTCCTCTTACAGCCACACGTATACACACGAAGTCTCTAAGTCCGACTCGGTCCGAGTCCACTCCGTGTTACTATCACTACCCGGTCTATCACAGACCGTTCCGTCTCCACAACTCTGCGCCAACTAACTAACTCCACTCAGCTCGTCCCTTTTAACCCCCCCCAAACTGGTCTCGATTGACCCTGGCGTGTCCTCTGTCATACCCCGTGTGACCAGAAGTTCGCTCAGACATCACTACGCCATATTCTCGTGACAAGAGTTCACTCCATTCAACAAGCACCCACTCCCAGTGATTCTCATACCCCTGACAGTAACCACTCACCAACATAAACAGTTATATTTATATCAAGGAAATGAGATTACCGTGTTCTGTTTTAGCTGTGTTACATAACATAACAATCGTAACAAGAAAGTCTGTTTTGTTTTGTACGGTGAAAAATCTTGTTTGGCGCTGTAGTAGATAGATTTGATACTATTAAATAGGAAATTTTTTAGACAAACCAAAATGATAAATTAAACCAAATCTAAAGACAAACATCATTGTCAAAAAGCTATATTGTGTTCTTATCTTATGCTAATGTGGGCTTATGATTTAGTCCAGTGCTTCTCAAAGTTGTGGTCCGTGGACCGGTGCCGGTCTGTGGACCATCCGCAGCCGGTCTACATAAGTTATCAAGAAAGAACATACGAATCTATTTATAACCCTCCAGAACATGGAAAATAGTGCTCCAGTCCCTGGTGCAATGAAAAAAATTCCGCCGGTCCACCAGACTAAAAAGTTTGAGAAGCACTGATTTAGTCTATTTAGTTGACAGAGCTCAGTTCAGGAGAGACTTGTAAGTCAAATTTAGAGGGTATCATGAGAATATATAGAAATGAGGATGCCGTCATGTAACCATCGGCTCTCATTGAGGAATGTTAATAGATATGTCACATATCAGTGAAGTACTTCCAGAATCAGCAAGTGAAATATTGGTAGAATGTTAAGGCGTTGGGAATTTTGTAATCAAATATCTTTGGCTAACCATAATAAACACGTTTTATTGTACAAAACTCAAATTTGATGAAGTCATTTTCTTAAGTAAAAGTGTGAGGAAAGCGTCTGCTATTCAAATGAAAAGATTATGGCATAAATGAGTTTGATGATTGCAGACTTATCTGTCGAAGTAAAACATTGACTGGTCGAGTGAAATACAATTATTTGAACTTCACGTGTAGATTGATAGAGACTTTTAGAAGACTGAGATGAAGCAATATAGATAACACTAATTGCTGTTGCAAAATAAGTTAATAGTCCTCTTTGCTTTGTGTTATTGATTGATTTATGACATTGAGTGCCAGAGGAACAAGTGTGATACAAAAACAGAAGCTAGACATCGTTGGTAACTAATTAAGATGAGTTTCTTCAATACAGAAATCAATGTGGATTAGGTCAATTTTTCACTTTCAATTAATACATTCTTTTTAAATATAACTTCTCTTTAACAAAATAATTACTTTCGGCATCACAGTTCAATAATGAAGAGGCATCAGTATCTTGTTAAGAAATCGAATCCACTTAAAGAAATTATGTGCTAAATGTTAATTAATTTAAAGTAACAAGAATACATGAACCGTAGTTTTTATATTTCAACTTGCTTAAAATATTATCATACTACACAATTTAATAACAGGACTTTTTCGGCTTAAAGCACATTCTATACATCTATAAATAAAACAGTTTCCATACAGCTTTTTTCGTTAGGCTATAAGACATGTCCTCTCTAATGTTCTTTGCCCACTGAGCTAATCTAAAAACACATGTGCAAAGTTGCACAGCGTCTGTTGTTATCTGTTGGTTTTATTGTATTTTTAATTTATTTTTTATATTTGTTGTTGCTGTTTTTTTATTGGTTGGGGGGGGGGCAGGGGTAAAAGGTCATTCTCTTTTTGTGCAGCAAAACAATGCAATTCTCTACCATTACACATCCGTAGTATTCCAACTACCAAGTCCTTCAAGACTGCACTTAAGACGCATCTTTTCAAAATGTATTTACAAAATTAATGAAACAACATTTCTTTTAATGATTAACGTAGCTTATGTGTAATGTACTGTTCTTTATGTTGTTATTGTGGTATGAATGGTTATTTAGTTATTATATGTATGTTATGATCTCCATGTAAAGCGCTGTGAGCCCGGTTCCATGCTGGGATACAGTGCTATATAAATTATCAATTATTATTATTAATATTAAATTTCCTACTCAACTCATATATATATATATATATATATATATTATTCATATCGAAATGTGCTGCAAGGTAATTATAAAATATAGCAAAACATCGAACATATTTCTCCGCGGTCTGGCACGCACGCAAATTATATATAAGGTTGAGCTCAACTTAAAAGAAGTCTAAAGAAAAAAAAGAAAAAAATTATACTTATACCATATAATTAAAATGTCATTTTTAAAAATCTTGTTAATTTTTTTAAATGGCAGTGTTGAATTCTCCGGAACCAGCGAACCGTTCGATTAAAAGTCCTTAGGGTTCAGGCATCGATTAAATAGGTCATTAACAAGCGGCATTTATATGTGACTATCATGGGTGAAATATATCTCCGTGTTCAACAGAAAACCTTATGAAATAAAAAGGACAAACCCCAGTTCAACTTGATTACAGGGAAATAGAAAAGGACTATCTATGTCGTTTATTTCTAGCCTTGGCCAACTGAACGTATTTTTAGAAATATCTAGCTGTAAGGCTATGACTACAGTGCATTGATAATTATATAACATATATGTGACAAAGGTTTTGTCGAGCGTGCAGACGTGCTTTGTGTTAAATACATGGATTGATGGGACTCGTCCAAACTTTGCGAATGTAAGCAATATGATCCTGGTTGAAATTTATAGATTTTCAAAACGTAATTGGGGCATGGGCCAATTGACTTATTTGTTTAAAAGTATATATTGTATGGAAGAACAATCATTTTAACTTTGGCTGCAGGTTAGATTGATTTATTAACATATTGAAATTAATTCTTATATACACTATACTAAGATAATCTAATACAACCCTCGGATATATATTTGCATGAAAACTCTTTTATGTTACGTATGAACGAAACATACCTAGGAAATATCGTTCTTCCTGTTTGAAATTCGTAAATAAAATAGGTTGACGTATGACACCACAAAAATTAACACACTACTTTTGAAATATTTATAAAAATGCAACTGTGGTAGATGAAATGATTTAGATTGAAAATATGCCAAACTTATTCTAAGCACACGTAAATGACTTGAATATACCGCGTTCATTTAGAGATAAATCATTCCCGAATGTAAGATACGATTTGGACAACATACATATATTTTTTTTTACTTTTGAAAAATCATTTATTAAGAGAGATTCAAGACACACGTTTCTATGAATAAATAAATACATGAATGAATGAATAAATATATAGATATATGTTATTTGATAGTCATATATATTAAAGGGCTATATGTAATATTTTGCATCAAATGAATATTGCACTCAAGATTAAATCTTAACCCAAACAAAACCAGAAGCAAACAAATTTAAATGCGTTAGTCCCCATCCCCACACCCTGAATACGATTTAGAACTTCACAAACTATCGACATGTTCCTTAGATAATTATATTATTATAATATCTTTGTCTCTCTTACTAAAATGCCTTGTATAAGAAAGTTTAATAATAGTTAAGATAAAGAAACATACAAGAATTCTTGACTTATAGCTACACTAACATGAGCTTTACTCCTTTGTTTAAAAATTACTATGAAATCTATTAAAACAATTAAAAGGAAGAAAGATAACACCCTTAAACTAAGAAAATGTTCCTGATACTAAGATAAGAAGCACTACTTTTATTTTAAAAAATACTATGAATCTATTAAAACTACTAAAAGGAACAAAGAAAACACTCTTAAACTTAAAAACCTATAGAGGCAAGCGACTCTAATTAAGAACAAACACAAAGCAAACAGACTTCAATTTAGTAATAAATATGATACTAAAATGAGAAGTACTAAAACTGTGACATAAACTTAGTGGAAACCCTAGAATTAAGAAACACTATGAACAAAAAAGACCTTTTCATAACATAGACCCCACACTAAGAGTTCAAAAGCTATAATTTAATATTATAATCCTATAAAACTACTAAAAATATTAAAATTTACAAAGAAAACAACCTTAAATTAACCACCAATATCTGCAATTGCCCTCCATTCACACACACCCCTCCTCGTTTGTATTATTTATTTTAACCTAAACCAGCACATTCTATCTCCAATTCACGACTTCATGTACATAATGTATACCACCTCACCTATACTAACATCCCAACAACAGCCAACATCCGCCATTTTTCCCCCCACTCCTCCTCAATTTCTCTAATTAATTATAATATATACTAAACCATTCCTGGTTATAGCCTATACCATCGTCTACATACCCCACTATGTTATTATAATTAAATTCGCCACCAACAACAAAACCTATCCAACGGTGTACCCCCAATAAAATACTTTTCAAAATAAATAAAAACAGCGTGAGAACCCTAAAATACTATTCAAAATAAATAAAAACAGCGTGAGAACCCTTAAATACTACCATTCAAAAAATAAAATACTATTCAAAATAAATAAAAAATAGCTTGAGAACCCTTAAATTATATTTTCTTTCTTTCTAGAATGCACCTTGCTACACTAAAAGCAATTTACAACACCTTGCTAGACCGCTGGGTAACCAGCACAACTGGGAGAAGTACAACGTTTGAGGAGTTGGTCGACGACCGACTCCGGTCTGTGTTAAAAGAGGTCCTCAGCGAGGAAGAACTTATAAACACAAACTATGCTGAGGTCTGGTGTAAAGTTTTCAGTTTTCGTTTTGTTAGTTTAAATAGAGAGAAACGGCAGCAAACGGTGAGGGTCCCCGAGCCGGACTCCACAACACCAGAAGTTGAAGCTGATGCTGATGATTTTGATTATAGTTTACTTGACGAACCGTGGGACAGCGAGGAGTTTTTATTATAATTAATAAATGGTGAAAATTGTACGATACTTGTTTTGTTTTACCTCGTGTTGTTGTAATTAGATACATTGTAGTATTATTATACATTGAGAACCATTCAAAATCAAAGGGAAATTAAGTTTTCAACTTCAATTACTGGGTTATTGACCTTTATTAAATTGTATAAAAATATGACATGTCATTATCACCTGACCACCTGGTCGCCATCTTGTCCAACCACGTGTCCGGGTCGCCATCTTGACACACACACACAAGTCAAAAAAGGGGACATAACTCTTGAAATACTTAATTTAATTAATTAAAATAAAAATTAAGTTTTTAATTTTCAAAAACAAAGGGAAATAACAAAATACGTTTAAATGATTAGTCAATTACACGATAATTTCCCCTTTCCAACATCACATGACAGCCGGTCACCATCTTGAATCCAATCTTGGACCGGAACCGGAAGTGGCGCCATCTTGGACAGTAAATTCAAAAACAAAGGGAAATAACAAAAGACGTTTAAATAATTAGTCAATTTCGCGATAATTTCCCCTTACCAACATCACATGACAGCCGGTCGCCATCTTGGATCCACCTCAAATACGTGTGCGGGTCGTCATCTTGTCCAACACGTGCCACATCGCCATCTTGGCACCCAACCACCGGAACCATGCCACCTTGGACCGAAAACGGAAGTGACGCAATATTGGACCGGAACCGGAAGTGGCGCCATCTTGGACCGGAAACGGAAGTGACGCAATTTTGAACCGGAAGTGGCGCAATCTTGAACCGGAAGTGTCGTCATCTTGAAATGGAAGTAGGCGGAACCGGAAGTGACGTCACCCACCTCCCGAAAGTAGGTCAGAGGTCACAGGGGGAGGTGGGATCAATAATACCTGATAGCGCCATTCTCTACTACTATCGCTTGCGGAGAAAAATTAAACCTCATTTACATATTGAGCCACGTTCAAAACGAGTTATTTTTTGTGCATTTTTTTCCAAGAGTTTATTTGAAGCAATGCGCGCTGGGATTTGTGGTCAAAAACTTTGTTTTTACGGGTTATTTATTATAACTATAATGTATAGTATTTTTTACGTGATACACATGTATGACAGGTCGAGACGGTGGGTCTCTCGACAATCCGCGGTAGAGGGGAGATAGGGTCTCTCGACAGTCCGCGGTATCTCGGGGGGATGTTGGTTCTCTGGAAAGACCGCGGTTTAGGGGAGGAAGATAGGGTCTCTTGAAATAACGCGGTGTTTGGGGAGGTAGGGTCTCTGTTGAGACCACGGGTGGGGGTAGGTAAGGTCTCTGGGTAGACCGGCAGTGTGGGGGTGCAGGTAGGGTCTCTGGACAGACCGTGGATAAGGGGATGTTGGGTCTTGCGACATACCTCGGTGTTTAGGGAGGGGGAGGTAGGATCTCTGGACAGACCGCAGTGTGTGGGGGGTAGGGTCTCTGGACAGACGGGTGTGGGTAAAGTTGTGCTGTCCCACCATGAACTTCACAGGTCACCCTACACTTATACCCGTCATTGGACGGGCTTTGTTGCTATTTTCTAATATTATGCTATGTGTCTTTCTGCATAACCGACTCCGAGTAAGCCCCAGTGCCCCCAGTAAGGCATACAAACAAGTAGCAACACAGCAACGTATTCACTAAGCCTAGGGAAACCCAGCTATGGAAGGTGTTATCTTTCCAAAGAGATGTGGTAGTCTCTCCCAAATTCTAACTGGCGTTTTCTATGAGACAATCGAGCTTACGATTTAATACCAATTACTGACGCTTTCCGTGTTGATTCGACAACTTTAAACAGTCAAGCTGAAGTGTACTCTCCATGGCGCAAAACAAAAACATGGTATTAAGGAAAGTCAAAACTAGCTGTTAATCAGATCCCATGTCTCCAAGCAACTGGTTATTCTCGGAGAAAGGCTTTAGCTGTGCAGCTATTGAATAACCGCTTATAAATTGTATAATTTAGAAGAAAATAAAATTCATGCTAAAATTGAACTACCTGGTGTTAATTACAAAAAAAATACAACTGTGATAGCTGTTGCCTATTTGAAGGGTTGGGGGCAGATTATATTCGTTGTCTTATAAATGGTGTTCCAAATATTTCATTTCGAGTACCTAATATTGTCTTAATTTGCAGAGTCATAGATATACATTTTGTAAGTGGGTGATAGTGAATTGTTGTAAATGTTTCAGTTAACTTTATTTTGTACATTTGTGAATGAAATGGAAAAAAACGTTTTTTTAAATGTTAGTTTCTTTTTTAAATTAAAAAAAAATATTGTTGTTTGTTATTTAACATTTATTATATATGTGAACACAGCTTAAAGATGAATTTCTCATTTTATAAGAAAATCAATTGTTCCAATAAAACTTTTGAAGGGAATAAATGCAATTAAAGAAATTCATAAGTTAGAAAAAAAATACAATTTAAATCAAATACTTTTGAAGTTGATTTTGATTTGTTATTTTCCTAAAATGTTTATTTTACTTATTCATGATTCAATTATTTTAGTGGTTTTATCTTTAATACAAATCTAAGCAAATCACTAAATACTATTTTTACAACTTTGCATATTAATGTACGTTTTCTATTTTGCAGGTCTAAGTCCTTACATTTTAGTTTCGCAAACTAAATGCTAAGTAACTTAAAATAGTTCACATAAATATCGCTTCCTCTCTTATTAATTACTAGTGTATTACCCGTCAAAAATGACGTAAGTTTTCAAAATGGATATATTTCAGTTTTTGTAATTGTCCCCCTTGGCTTGACAGCCACGTAGTAAATAATCAGAAAATGTAGAGAACAAGAGAGAAAAATTAAATCTCTTTTCCATATTGAGCACTTTTATGCGAACGTTTGAAAATAGCGTTTTTTTATTTTTTTTTCAGTAATTTTTTTCAAGGCTATTTTTTAGCGGTGCTCTTTCTAAAATCTAGCGTTACGAACGGACATAGCAGAGTATATATTTTGATTATATACACGAATTCATAGTTATGAGAAAACCTCCAAGCTTAGGCTTCGCTTTATATACGTTTGCATGAATAATAATGATATAACCAGGATAATAGTAATTGCATAGTGAATTACACACAGCATAAGGTGATACTACAGCAAAGAAGTTTAAAGTTCGAAGTATTAACATATATTGCTGAGGAATCAGCCGGACGTTAACTTGCGGCATTGAAAAGTGCGCACCAATTATGAGTGCACCAATAATACAGCACAGTGAGTTAAAAATAAATTATGTGACTGTAATGTGATCCACATCAAGCACATCTGTGATTTAAAGCAGTTTAAGCTTCATTTGATGATTTTTACTAGTCAGGTTATTCGCCCATTTTGTCCATTCATTATTACCACAACATTACCAAAACATGTAAAAAATAAAATGTAACTTTTCTACATGTTAATAACAAAGAAATATTCATTTCGCATTACACGTAGTAAGCAATGTTTGTCACAGGATAACAGAAAAGATTAAATTATCAACTGTTAATCATATTTACAATTTAATATAAACGTGTTAGTAATACACATAAACGTTTTTATTATTGTCAAGTCAGCACCTTTTCAAGATCTATTATAACTTGTCAGTTTATGCACCCATTAGTCTATACATTATTATCTTTACATTATCAAAAACATGTAAATAAAAAATTGTAACTATTTACAAATATGAATAATAACGAACTATTTATTTTGCATAAAACCTTTGAAGTAAAGTTAATCACTGGATAAAAGAAAATTTTTAAAGTATCAACAGGTAATCGTATATAAAATTTAATATACACATTTTAGGAATTGTAAAAAACATTTTCATTATTGTCAAGTCAACACCCCTCAGTTCTATATTAAAAGCAAATATTTTTTTGATTCCAAATTAGTCTAAGACGCATTAAAATATATCATGTAAGTAAAAATATTTTTAAAAAAAAACTATTGTGTTGAGGTGTCCGATTTTTAAAAATGTTATTTTTTTAACATACAAATATGCAATCTCAAAGTATTTAAAAGCAAAAAAAAACCGCTATACTGAAGCATAAGTTGGCAAATTTCATTTGCTGTAATAAATAATGTCGTTTTAGTTTAAAACGCATCGAAACTTGACAACCAAACGAAAACCAATTGTAAATTTCATAAACCGAAAAACGAATGTTATAAATTAATATAGAAAATTAAATTTATAAATACGTACTTAATAATTACATGTACACATACATACAATTT